>JAUTXW010005289.1:0-135728 GCA_030620095.1 Kuschelorhynchus macadamiae | reverse complement strand
CTCATCTCTTTAGGGCTACTAAATCATGTCTTATGTTGTTTTCGGGGTTTTTAGGGTTAAGCATTCGAATTTTAGCAATCATTTATATATTTTGATAACCGTACAAAAAGTGGTAGTTATTGCATAAGGGTTACGGGTTAGTTTCTTATTATTAAGCAAAATTTCATTAAAATATAATGTGGGAGTACTGATTCAGTTTGCAGTGATTTTTACTATTTTTATAATGCGAGATGGGTATACGAAAGGAAGACTAGATTTTTAAGTTCATTTAATTTCGAATTTTCTTTAACAAATATTTTCCACTTTCTATAACTCTTGTAGTTGTAATACCTATACTAAATATTTTTAAAACATTAATGTAACACAGCATCAAAAAAAAAATTACCACAATAATCTTAATTCAAATTATTTTATAGCAGCTCCTTATAATTTGCCCATCTTTACATTAATATATTTAATAAGGAACCGTTTCGTGTAAATACTTTTTTTCAGGAATTCATTATATTGGAAAATTAATGTAGTCGCGGAGAACTCTATCAGAATTGGAAAAGTAGTATCAAAAGAAGTTTTGGCGACAAAACAAAATACCTCGTTGACTGCGTGAGAGAAATTACACTGTGTCAAGAAAAAGATTTAAAAATATTAAAACATCGATTATCGCTGATTTTAAAAGTGAATGGCAAAGATGTAAAAGAAGGGAAGATTTACTTTTTAAAAATAAAAATGGCTTTCCGTTAATGTTTTTTTTCCATTGCTGCTACCAAAAAATATTTTCCTGGTCCTGGTCGTTCCCAAAAATGTTTTAATGAGTTGTGCGAAAGATCAAAGAGACGAAAAACAGAAAAAATAAGAAACATCATTCCACTGGAAGAACTTTCATTTTCTACAAGTATGACTTTAAGAGCTGCTGGGACTTTAGAAGCTGCGAAAATTGTCAAAAAAGTGAGCAATGATCCCTCACGTGACCGAAAGTATATAGAATGTAATAAAGAAAATAAAAATATCTTTAAAAATGGATGCAACCCAAGCTCTTTCCATTATAGTTGAGGCTGGATTGTCTAGACATCAATGTGAGATAATTCATAGAAATAACAAAGAACTATATTCTTATTATACTTCAGTGTTCAAATGTCTCGTCAGTCTTCACTTGATCTTACTTCTGAACGTTTATGTACCTTGATTATCTAAGCTCTTGCGAATTTGTCACCTGAAGAATAACTATGTTTGGTCTCGAAATGGGGATGTGATGGTTCGGCTCAAAATCAGTATAATTAAATATCTGAGGTTCACACCAATAACGATCCACACTTATTTTTAAGCTCGTTTGTACCACCTCAACTTTTTGTTAAATCTAAACCTACAAAAAAAATTATTTGGCAGAATGCAAGACCAGGTTCACCCAGATTTTGCAGACCAATAAGATTTAGATTTGAACGCGAGACGGTTAAAGAAACTAAAGCTGAATTTTAATCATATCGATAATCAAATCAAACCTCTTTTGCCGACAAGTATGATCAAAAGTAATTTGCTAATTTCTGTTTATCTCTCTTTGTCATTCACTATGGTGGATGGCAAAGTTTGTAACTCTCTGACAAATACCACCTCCACTCAGAAATGTTATATATGCGGGGCTACCAGTAAGGATTTTAATAATTTGGATAAAGTAATTTTAAGACCAGTAACACGAGATAATTTTAAATTTGGCATGTCAATCCTACACGCCCGCATTCGTTTTTTTGAGAGTATTTTACACCTTTCTTACAAAATAACGATAGGAAAGTAGCAAACAAGAAACACCGCAGAAAAGGAATTAGTTCAAGAAACAAATGGTATTAATGGTAACAATGGTAATTTATCTCGTAGATTTTTTAAAAACTGTGAATTATCTTGCAGAATAATAGGCGTCAATATTAAACTGATCAAAAAATATAAAATTGTTTTAGAAACTATAAGTAGTGGTCATAAAATAAATACAGAATAGTGTGGAAAAATATAAGTAAATTAATTGTTTACGTAACATAAAGTAATTAACATTGACATTGAAATAGAAACTGCTAAATAGTAAACATTTTTCAGATATAAATTGGACCGCAGATCCCTGGTAGATTCAGACTTTGACTTGATCTCAAATCCGCCTTTCCCCTGGTAGACCTATGGGCCCCAAACGAAGTGGCTCACCTCAGGCGAATGAGACTGTCTCCTACTAGTTGACAGTGGTTCTTAATACAACCTAGAGCCCCCTCTGGCAGCCACGGCACATCCTCCCTGAACCACTGAAATGAAATATTAAATTTTATTTAATTCTAAAAGAACGTTCCTTTCGCGGTCTTCCAAACCTTTTTTAAAACGGCAGGGATCGAAGTTTAGGATTTTTTTTTGTAGGTAAAAGAACAAAGCTCAATTGAATTCTTTCTGGTGCCTAAGCGGTTTAAGTTTTCGACAAAGTCAAACAACATTCTGGATACGAGAAAGAATTCTTATAAGTTTTTGTTTTTAACAAGTTTAAGCAAATTAGGATTATCGCAGCGGTTTAAAAAAAAACTCGTTTTTTTTAATTTTTTTTATGATTTCTTTTGTCGTTCGCTAAAAATTATTTCTGTTGAAAAATACCATGAATCTAATAATAATTAGGAAGTTAAAAAAACTACAAAACTGCGTTCAAAGTTTGGAAATATATACCCTTAGAAGTTCTGGGTTATTTTTTTTCCGAAAAATACATCAATGCCTATTTGACCAAATGCCCAACCCTATCTGATAAAAATTGAAAACCAAACGATATTTTTACTTTGAAGGTGAATATAACTCAAGTTATTTACTTTTTTTCACAATTCAAGGCAGATTCAAAAACTGTAATCTATTTTCCAATATGTGAAGGCGCCCAAATGATAATGAATTTGATATTTTTGGAGGAGAGTTGTTGAGAGACATCATGTATGCTTAATCGGTGGATGTTTGGTGTAACCTATTGTCTCTGGACCGAATCGAATGAACTATTATTTAAATTTAAATAGTGGCGAAGTTGTATGCATAACGCTTTACTTAACTTTTAAAAAAGTATGACATCACGACTAGTATAAAACATTTCTTATCGGCATTAGAATCTTGAATGAATATTAAAAGGATGATGAGAGATTATTTTGAAAAATCAGTGGCGCCGAACATTTTTAAAAATTAATTAATAGTCATTCTGGTATCCATCTCTACTTAAATATAAAAAAATGAGTTCAAAAATAAATTATGCATTTGTAACTGGTTATATTTAACTAACACTATAAAATTATTTTTTTTATTTTAAATGGTTAAAAAGAAATTAAAGATAATACATATTTAAAATATATATTATCAACACCCTATATCTCTATCGCTTGATTAACACATTGTATTAAAATGCGTTCGTGACAAAAATGAAAACATGTCTTCTTTCTTTTCATGTGTTTATTATTGTCTATTTCTCTGGGTAAAATATTTCGAGTGTTTTTCTTCTTCGATTGTTTGTGTAAAAAAAATGACGACTAAAGAAAATACACCGATTTAAGATACCCACCATCTAGACTCTAGACGCCGAAACAAGAAAATGTGTTGATTTTACTAATGAAAAAAAACAACAACAAACCCCAATATTGGTTCTTTTCGAATTTGGGCAGAAATTTACAACAAAAAATCGGTAAATTCGCCTTTTCCCACAACTTCTCTTATACATGATTTCATTAGGTACGTACAGATAACATAGTTTATAATTATTTAATAATGATTATGCAAATTCTAAAATATGTAATTTATTCCAATGTTTTTTAGATTATTAGCCTATCTGTGGATTCATAAAGTATCCTCTGTACCAGGGAAGATGTGGGTAAAGGTGAATTTGCCAATTTATTTTTAATTTATATTTATAATATTATTATTGTTATTATTATTTGTTTTTCATAACTTGATTTACAAATTCTATAAAAAATAAATTGTCGTTTATTATCTTTCCCCATAAATGACGAATTTATTCCAGGAAATGGAATTTAACCAAATATTTATACATTTTATTTCAATGTTTTGCACCAAAATTTTACCAGTTTATCCTTATGCCATACTTGATCTTTGAACACAACTTGACTTTCATCCGATAAGAAGATCCTTAATAATGCTTTTTAAGGATTTGTGAGACCCCAATTTTGTTTCGCCATACTGGATTTATATCAGAATTCCATCACTACAAGCAAAATGGCAGGACTACAGAACGACAGACCAACAGAAACGAAAGGGAGGCAATGCGTCTCACAAGAATTTCTTGACTGAGGAGAGCTTGAAGTATGTGTGTACTGGTCAAAAGTAACAACTACCTTTAGTGTTTCACTTTTATCAAAGTTCTTTAAAAATAACGTACATTTAATAAAACATATTAACAGAAATATATTTTTGATCAAACACATTTTGAATTTTTGCTTTATCAATGCATCTTTCCTTGATCGGCAATAGCATGCATACATACATAAATTTCACGCCTCAGATTCCCGATTTAATCATCCTAATGGCAGCGTTTGATGCTAACAGTATAATTACAATTATATAAATCCAATATTGAAATCCTGATGTAGGAATATTTTGGCCCTAATTCTGTAATAAGGTTGATATGAATATGGTAAGTGAAATTATGCTATAAAGATTACCTTATAGGAAAAGTGTGCAATACAGATTACGGTTGAAAATTATTTTGATTTAAACCGATTTCTAATAACCTCATTTAGCTGCAAGAGCTCGAACTAAAACCAGTCAACGACAGTTTTAGGCCGAACAGTTTAACAGAACACACATAGAAGCAAGAAATATTTTTAGGATGTTTTACAAAAACATTAGGCCTTTAAATATTTTGTAGTCGCTAGCTATCTATGTTATAGATAGAGAAACCACTCAAAATTACTAACAATAATACAACACAAATCTACTAATGACATTAGTTTTTAACTCAACCACATCTGATAATACCGCCTGACGTACTTGACATAATGTTATCGCTCAAACATTTACCGTCCGTTTATTTCAACTTTGACCTTGAAATTTGTAACGTCATCATTGGCGAAGTAACATTAACGTACAACACATAATAAATCACAACAAAATTAAAAAAAACTATTCGCTATGAGCTTAATGAGCTTATTATGTATATAAGTATCGTCTCCTTAACTTTCCCTTCCAGAACTAAAATAAAATGTTTATAAAGGACTGCTAAATAAGAAAATATTTCTTATTTGTAAATGTGTGATAAAAATATATCTTATGAAAAATATGTCACTACTCGAAATGACCTAAATTATTTTGTGGTAAGCATTTTATGAAATTTTTATTGCGATTTATACTTACTGTGATGCTTTCACCCCTCGGAATGAAATTTTACTACTTTTGATAAATTATTAGAATTTATTTAGAAGATGTTAGAATTTAGATAGAAGATTAGATATTAAAATATTTAGAATTTAGATAGAAGATGTCGAGCGAAATATAGCCCGCTGAGGACAAGATATTGAACTCTCCGCCAAGAACAGGCAAGAGAGCACATTTAGTGGAACTTGAATGACTGGAAAAAGAGAAACGAGAAGAAAACCTTTGTGGATATAAAGGTGTATCTTAGTGTGGAGGAGCCCGAATGTAAGATAAAGTGAAGACGATATAAGCTCTTGCTAATCCTTTGCGAGAGGCTTAAAATATTTAGGTGGTTTATGCTTAACAGGAAAACCAATCTCTTCGTCTCACAACAATTCTGACAGACCCTTAACGTAACCAATATTTTATACTAATAGTGATTTCATTTGATCGAAATTTCGGCAACGGTTGTATTTTAGTTGACAATAATGCGCGTCCCCATAGGACCTCCATTTTCATTTAAATTTGATAAAAACTTCTTCTAGTTCACACTGATTTATTTAGACAGCCGGTATAAACTAACGAATTGTATTCATAACAAGCATTACAATGATTACGTGCAGAAACTTTTGGGTATTGGTGGTTTTCATTCGTCTATTCATTAACAACGTAATGTTAGGAACAGATAACATAAACGGCCTTTGGCAAAACCAATTTCGTAATGTTCACATCGAAATGCAGAGGTGTTACAAGACGGTACATAGGAACGTAGAGAAACGTTAGTTCAATGTTAGAAGGCAGCAAACTCTATTATAGCGGTAAATACCTTGGGGTGCTTTAGGTTGAGGCAAACTACCTTTTAAATTGACTGATGTTTATTGCTCATCGAGGGTTTATGACGTTAACAAAGCTATTTGCAATAGATTAGTCAAAGTAACTTGAAGCGATAAAAGTAATAAGGTCAATTTCTTCTTTACCCATATTTCTCACGTGTATTCTAATATTTCTGTATTCTAAGATAATACAAAAAACATTTTTTATTAGGACCAAACGAAGATTTTTCTTCTTATTCCTTAAATTGTGTTTTACGTTTTATATTTTGTGTTTATTTTTAATACTATCTCGTTTATATTTAAATAATCACAGGGCAACATTTAAAAAATCTTTAAACGTTGTTTTCATTTTAATGGCTGTTATTCTTTATTCTATGTGTCCTGAATTCAGAATTATCTCTGGGTTTTCTACAAAATTAAAAAAAAAACATTATTATATTCCTTTAAAATAAAATCAATTATTAATAATATATTTATTCAAACATTTACAAAAAAAATATCAATGGATGTGGAGTATCAACTTTTAATGGCCAACAGTAGACATCCATCATATTTACATTCCACAGGCCTTGGTACCTTGTTTTCATAGTTTTGATGTCTTGATGGAATCATCCTCTCAATTCTTTACTAAAATCACCAAGATTTTCAGGAAAAAAATTCAGATATAAATCTGGAAAGTGGGGTTTTATACTCATATTGTATCCCAGTTTTTAATATTCATCTAAAAACGTTGTCACAACATTTTTACTATCTGTATGCTTGTGATTATCCAAAAAATTATTCACAACATTTTTGAATGCAAGCCAAGCTTATAATTCAGGAATAGTCATTACAGTCGCTTCAAATTCCTTACTGTTCATCAAGGATCTAATTGATAGTCTACATAGGTACTTAAAACAGCCCATTTAGATCTTTAAGGAACTCTTTCATTAAACCCAATTTAATGAGAAGGGGAGGTAACAATTTTTTTTAGGCTCGATTCAATTTTTTCGTAATATATTTTTGAAACCAGGTTCAAGCTTACTTTAAGGAATTCATTGCTTTGTTTACGTAGTATATCCTGATTGTTGACCTAATAACATAGATATAATTTTAAGATATCCACAAACCTGCCAACCGTGATTTTGATAGTGAATTTTATTGAGTAATAATTCCAAATTTTCGTAAAAGTCTTCTTTAAATGAACAAAGTGAGCGATAGACATAGAAGAGAGAGAGATGTAGAGTTATGTAAAAAAAAACTTCTTTTAAACTTCGTTTTGAGGAATCGATGAATATATAGTCTCAATGTTAAAGGGTCATAACGTTCTGCACACAGGTTTTCAATAACAGCAGAAATATTATTACAATAAACTAATGATTTTTCTTGAGAAAAATAAGGTTTAAGTTTTACTTTACGTTTTCTGTACCAAGCAAATTGTCTTCCAGTAGCTAACAGGCGATTCGAATGAAGTTTAGATTCAAGATTTGAGCCGAATCTCTGGAAAAACCTAAGTCTTTTCAACTCATTTCGTTCTCCTTGGCTGATTTGTATCTGGCTCAAAAACTTCCATTGACTCTTGACTTAACGATTCTGACGATGCTGAACTAAAATCAGAAATTGAAAATATAAGTGGTGCAGGAATCTCTAGACCGTATGAATTCGGGCGTGTAGCTGAATTCACATTCAGATATAATATTTTATTTTGATTTTTTGCATTAAGATCTTTTACGTTGATACAACAAAATTAACAATCATCAATATGATTAGTCGGCTTCCTCCAAGGCCCATTAACTCTACAGGTTGCCTCGAGCGATCTTGACCTATCCCAACTCAGTGTGAGCGATTACGTCACTCGGCGACCAACTTGCTTTTGACACGGCATTGTCCATATCTCTTCTGTGTGCGTTTAATTACATATATTAATCTTTTTTTGTTCAAAATTGAAACTTTTTTGTTACAATAAAATGCAGGCTTAGTTTATTATAATTCTAAACTTATGTTTTGGAATGTTCGATCAAATTTTAACCAAATTTTCTTGCTGAGTGTATTTCAAAAAGTTCGCATCCTATTTGAAAAAAAAGAAAACTAGAAAAAATATGATGTATTTTTAAAGTCTCAAAAAAATATTCTTGTAAAAAGTTTTAGCATGACAAATATTTGAATAACTTTAGCAAATGTATAGTTTTTTATACAAGGTGTCCCAGTAGTGTGTTCTCGGTTTTGGTGATAATGGTTAGATATAGAGAAAAAGTTTAAATATAAATATTAGTATATAGGAAGACTTATATACCTACTTAAATAGTTTTTCATACGTGAAACACCCTATATTTTATTACATATTTGAATTGTATCTAAAATTCTACGTCTGCTTCATATATTGTCCAGAGGCCTAAGTTTAATTGTTTTCGAGATATTCAAATTTAAAAACTGGGATTTTCAATTTTGAACAGCTGTAGAGTCCAAACTACACGGTTCAAATTATAACAAAACGGTTTGCACTTTCCTGATTTAGTTTTTAATAGTCTACCATAGATTTCTTCTCTATTTCTAACCGGAGAACACACTATGGGGACAGCTTATATATATTATAAGTATTTTTCATATTTTATTAACTATAGGCATACTATTTGCAGTAAACACAATTGTTTAACTATTCAGACATCTTAAAAAATACTCAGAAAAACACAACTGATAACTATCGCAACGAAATCGTCAAGTTGAATATAAGCAATAACTGGCCGCCTTGTCAGATCGGGTCGCCAGTCGCCCTCACGATCTCTTTAGAGTTAATGGGCCTTGGGCTCCCTCCACGTCATAGGCCTACCACATGGCATCGATTTTATTTTCATGTTTTGACTACTGTCTTAATTGTTCAATACAACATGTCAGGATGGCGTCTAGGCATTTCTGAGGGAAATCGCCGTTTTAGAGTGCCAAAACTTATCACCAGGTAAGTAAAAAAGATAACAACATTTTAGACAATAAAAATCGTGTCGGCCTATGAAAGCACCCACGACCTCTGCTGCTTATAAAAGCTATCAATATAGAAATATCGGTTAATCGAATAATATGGATTTCTTCTTATTTTATTATTAAATGAAGAACCCAGCACTGATCGTTTCTGTAAGGTTCGTCATGTCCTAAGTTTGTTAACATAAAATTTTGGTAATGAAATGGTTTAGAGTAAATAGGTATTACAAAGAAAACACAAGTGTTATATACTTTGGTTTTTAAGGCAAATGTTCTGTTGCGTTGTTTAGGAACAGAATATTTAGTTCCTCTGAAAATATGGCTGAGGTCAAACACTTTTGAACGAGCTTTAGCAACTTTCTTTTCATTCCAATTAGTCTAAGAACTTCCTCTTTTGTGATATATTCGTTTAAAGAAACACGCAAAACTTCGAAGTGTTCACATTTCAAATGCCTTGATGCGATTCAAGGTTCCCAATAACAATATCTGTGGTTGAATCTTAATCATCTAAAAGCTAGACACATTAGTTCATATATCAAATGTTTATAAGTTTTCTTTATTCTATTAAATGTGAAACACAAATCGCCCGAAAAGCAAATTCTATTAAAGGCTGCAATACTCCATTTCTGTGTTATTTTAACGCTCAGACAAGAATTTAATCCTAATGGTGTTAAATTGCCCGTGAAATTGGACTCCGACCGCCAACCAACAATATTGAAACAAAAAGTTAATCGTAATGAAGAGCGTGTAAAAGTTCACATTACCGGTAAACCTTTTAATTTATTTTGAAAGACGCTTCTTTGTTATTTTAGATTTTACAGTTTAGTTTATGTATTTTAAATTTAGCAGAGGATTTCATTAATGCTATATAATTCGAGTTTTCCACAGTAAAAACTTTAGTTTTCTATTTTATATTGTTTAAGACTATTGTTTGGATAGAGTTGTAAACAGAAATTGATCTTCTTGCAGTAGTCCTAGATAAGGATAAATGCAGATTACGCTCTACAACAATATATTAACAAGAGAGGGTGAATTTAACAAAAATTGTATTCCTACAAAAGTGGTACATGGCTAAATATATGTGAAGTGAACTGTATAAAACCCGACGCACCATTTCACTTTTTGCATAAACTTTTTACTTTCCTCGTAAAAAGGATGATAACCATGATAATCATGAAAAAATCACTCTCTGAGGTTTTCTCAGATCTTTACATTTCAAGGTCCCTAGGTGCCTAAAGACATGTTTTCTCAATTCCGTCGGTCTGTCTGTCTGTTCACGGCATAACTAAAAAACTACTTAACCGAATGACTTCAAATTATATACAAAAATTAAGAGTCATATGGGGAATCATTTAGGTAACATTTTGGTAAAAATCCAATATTGCAAAACAAAATGGCGGCCTAGTGAAATGTTAAAAAAAATATTACTAAAAAATTACCCATCCAATTTATCTCAAATTTTGCACAAAAATCGAGTATTATATAAGGATAAACTAGTCCAAGATGGCGGAACAAAATATTTAAAAATTCAGTCTGAAAAAAACTACTCCATGAATTTCAAATTATGTGCCATAAGTAATTGTGGTATAGAGATGAACTAGTAAAACTGTGGTACTTTTTCAAGATGGGAGAACAAAATGGCGGCCTAATAAAATGTGTGTAATGTGAAAACATCACCCTCTCAGGTTTTACATATTTTCATGTTTTAGTGTCCCTAGATGCCAAAAAATATATTTTATCAACTCCGTCGGTCCATCTGTCGATTTCAACATGATGTAACCAAATCGCAATATGTGTTAACGTAAAAACTACTTATTGAATTTATTTTAAATTATGCCCACAAATCATGTGTGTCATAGGTAGAAACTCGTAAAATATTGGTTGGAATCAAACACGAGGAAAGGAAATATTCATTACAACTAGTATTAAATCATTTTAGAATATCATGAGGAATAAACATTTTATCATTACTTATTATGAGTTCCTTACTTACTTAAATTTAAAAAATATCACGTACGTATTGAAAATATCAATTATATGAAGTAATATTAGCCAACAAGCCTAGAGAAAAAAGTATAAAACTAACGGTCTTTTGCGTAACCTCGGTCATACACCTTTAAGGCTGTCTCCATACACGTGCGACTTCAACCCTATTGAACTTGCATGGGCAGGAGTAAAAAAATATATTCGAGACCGCAACACCGGTGAACTTTCAATTAAAAATTTAAATAAAATAACATTAGAAGCGAGTGACTCAATATCTGGCTGAAAATTGGAAATCGTATGTTAAACATGTTCTTTCTATTGAAGACAAATACTGGGAAGTAGATGGCAAAATTAAAACGGTTATTGATGATTTAGTTATCACACTGGGATCTTCAAGTAATGACGATGAAACCTCATCATTTTCAGAGGAAGACAACGATTTAGAAGGAATCGAACCATTAGAATCACAGCCGTCAACCTCAAAAATGGCTTAGATTTTTTCATATATTTTGTAAAATTGTTCATAAAGTAGCTGCCAATAAACTGCTTCAAAATAATTAATTTTCTTTTCAATACCGGGTGTCAGAAAATATCTAATATTGCAATTAATATTTGAAAAACTACAGAACTCATATTTTTCCAAAATTAACACATCAATGTAGTTATAGTAGGGGACCCAGCACTGATTCCAGTGAACAAGATTTATCAAAATTTTAACTTATGCAGTTCGACTTTGGGCTATTCGGGTATGCCAAAAGTGTGCCAAAAGTGACCGTTTGTCATATTACTTTGTACAGGGGGCGTCATTGTGAAGTACTATACAGGGCGTTTCCTAATTGCGTGCTAATTTTAAGGCGGGGGGGTGATTCTTGGACCTTTTTAAGAAAAAAGTTTAATATGAACCTAAAAGTCTTAGCTTTGGAGATACAGGGTTTTAAAAAAACATTTTTTTTAAATCCTAATTTTGACGCTATTATAGATAAATAACTGTGTGATATTTGATACACGTCTCTTATGCATAAAAGGGCATTTTTTATTAACAATCAAGTTTTGAAATTTCTACCAGTGGCGTGCATATGTAATTAACCTGGATAAATCCGTATGCTCCGTAATGCATAGAAGACGTGTATCAAATATCATGCAGTTATCTACAGTAGCATCAGAATTGGGATGAAAAAAAAAATGTTTTCTTTTTAAACTTTACCATCCTGTATCTCAAAAGTTAAGACTTTTAGGACATAAAAACACCACCTTTAACATCAACAAGCAATTAGGAAACGCCCTGTATAATACTTCACAATAACGGCCCCTGTATAAAGTAATACGACAAACGGAGACAGACGGCCACTTTTGGCATACCTGAGTAGCCCAAAGTCGAACTGCATAAATTAAAATTTTGATAAATCTCGTTCACTGGATTTGATGCTGGCTGCCCTTGTAAAATCTGGACTTGTAAATCGTGTATCACTATACTGAATCGTTCAATAATAGTGAACGTAGGCAGTACTCCGGGAACCGTTAATGACAGAACTCAAGAAAAAATATATTTATAGGTAAATCGATCAAGAAAAATCAAAATTAAATCATTTTAAAATTCGAAAGTTCGCCGTTTTTGCAACACAGAAGAGATATAGAAGTACGGTACACGAAAGAAAACAGACAAATATAGATAAAGGTTCATTAAGCATAGCTACATTTTTTAATTATCTGATGTGCGTATAGACAAAAAGGAGTGCCTTATTATTTAAAGAACGACGGGACACCACTGGTTTAAAGAGATTTCTTGGCCGACCTTCCTAAACCGATTGACTCCGCCCGGTTTTCTTTCGTGTCCCTCACTATATCCTTTCCCTTTATTTGACGGAGTTTTTGATTTACTCCAACCGGAAGATCTCAAATCGGAGATAATCGATCGAAATATCTGTCGACGGTAGAAATCCAGAAATTATGATGATAGGATGACAGGAAGATACCCTGTGACATAATCTAATGATAGGGTGGTAATTTCTTTGTCAGTCGATATATACAGTTTCATTATTTTATAGTAATTTATTTCATTATGATACCAAACGAGTGAGTCAGTCAACTATAGAATTTAATTTGTCTAAATTTTAAGTTTATATTATCATACTGAAATTCTTCTAATATCCTTATTATACAGTCATTAATTTCATATAATGGGTTAGGTGTGTGTTGAAAATTAATAGTTATTTCCCTTAACCCAGATATGCCTAGCGTCCTTAAAAAAGGACATTTGTTCCAGGTTTCTTTACTTTGATATAATATGTACGACATTAAGTTTTACAGAGATGGCGCCTACAGACAGTTCCAAATATGCTTTAACACGCGTTCATCGCAGTTGCACTGTTTTGAAACGTTCTTCGTTAGTTATTGTGCTATTACTTTGTGTTATTTTAAAAAATGGCATGTCCCATTGACCTTAGACTAGTTGGGTGAGTATTGCAAATTTGTTTATTTGTTATTTTTTACTTTACCATCAAAAACAAAAACCTAACATATGCTTGTTATCAATACAAATCAACAAATTTACATTGTTTACGCGGTTGGTTTTGATGGATGCATAAAAAAACCGCTGTCCTTATTTTAGGACATTAGGCATAAAGGTAGGGGTCATTGTAAATATTTTTTTTTCTTTCAGTGGTTTAACCTTAGATGATCTTGTGCCAGATTCGAACGAAATTAATATAGCCCTTATGCCCCCTACAAATGCATGTCAAGATTTAACTGACGAGGATTCGGGAGATGAGGAAATAATGACTCTCAATAATTTACCCGGTACCCAGCTCAGGGCAAATGCTGAAATTATGACTCGGAATGAAGATCAATCTTTGGATGAAGACGATATTCCTCTGAGTTTACTAAAAACGTCCTTACAAAAAAACTACAAATTGGTTTCCAAAGATCTAGAACCAAATCCAATATCCTGGCCTACATTTCATGATGTCAAACCCAATTTTCTGCCGACTGAATTATTTTTGCAAATGTTTGATAGCGAGATTATTGACATGTTTGTTGTATACATTAATCAGTATGCTTTGAAGAAAAATAAGGTTGGTAATATTACTTATGCAGAAATGACCTCATTTTTTGGATTCTACTTTTGAGCGGATACGTGCCTTTGCCTCGAAGACGTATGTTTTGGGAAAATTCAAGCGATACACGAAACGAGCTTGTAGCTAGCAGTTTGTCTCGTGACAGATTCGAATTTATATTGTCAAATTTACATTGCTGCGATAATGACTTGCTTGATAAAGGGGATAAGTTCGCCAAGGTACGACCACTTTTTGAGAAAATCAACAAAAATTTCCAAAATTTTGCACCAACTTGTGAAACTCACAGCGTCGATGAGTCTATGGTGCCGTACTTTGGTAAGCACGGGTGCAAACAGTTCATCAAGGGAAAACCAATTCGCTATGGCTACAAAATGTGGATGGGTGCCACCAGTTACGGAGATTGTGTTTGGCTGGAACCATATCAAGGTGCCAACACAAAGCTAAATATAAGTTACAAAACTTTTGGACTTGGACCATCCATTATTTTGCAATACTCAGATGTTTTGTCTACACTTGGATCTCTTCCATACCATGTCTTCTTTGACAATTTTTTCACCACAGTGCCACTTTTGCAAGAACTTTACAATTTCGCGCGACAGGTACTATCAGGGAAAACAGGATGTCAAAATGTCCCGTTCTTTCAAAAAATGATATATATCTTGTGATAATAAAGTGATGCTGGTTAAATGGCATGACAATAATACAGTGAACGTTGCTTCCAATAATTTGACAATTGAACCCTTACATCAAGTATCCAGGTATTCACAAAAAAAAAAAGCGGATTACAGTTAATCAGCCTCACAGTATCTTTGTATATAACAGTTTCATGGGAGGAGTTGATCGCTGCGATCAGAACATTAGCCTATATAGGACCTCAATCAGAGGGAAGAAATGATACTTTTGCTTGATTGCTTACTGCCTAGATCTTGCTGAACAAAATGCGTGGCAGAATTTTCAAAATGGAAAGCTTGACCATTTATCATTTCGAAATTTAACTCTTCTAAGGACATCTTATCTCTATGTTGAGTCACGTTTTGACAATAGAGAACACTTTATCGTCAGACAGGAGAAACAAACTCGGTGTAGAGTTTGTCACAAAAAAGTCCTTGTGTGAAATGTAATGTTGCGCTTCATCTGGAGTGTTTTTCTATCTACCACAAATGAATTTATTGAAATTTTATGTTGCATAATGTTAAAATAGTTTTAATCTCTTGTATATTTTTTGAATAAAACTGTATGTAAAGTTATTGTATATTTGTGTGTGTTGATCCATAAAACTTATTTTTTTAAATTTAGTTAAGTTTTCATTTTTAAAGAAAAAAGAAATAAAAAATAATTCAGGCATATCTGGGTTAATAGTGCTGGTTTAGCAACATACCAATTAGGACCACCCGTGAGAACTCACCTGCTCTAAACATATTCATATTTTAAGTTTGTTTTACGGACTTTTTGATACTCTTTTATTTTTATCAAATCAATTTTAAGCAAATTTTTTGCAAAGATAATTCCTAATATTTAGTATGAATGATTCATTTAAAAAAGTATATTGTAATAAATTCAGTAAGCCTTGGGGCCCAGTGTTTTCTTCGTGCAAACACAATTTGTCCATGGAAAATGCAAACAGTTTTAATAAATAGTTTGATGTAGACGTTACGATCTTCTTCCGTTATAGCAGCTACAATAATAGTTTTATTATAGGGTAGAGGCAAAGTCACTCCTTTATTATCTGAGATTAATGTAGCTTGAGCGAAGGGAGTGATGAAACAATTTCACGCGTCGAGAGTGGCACATTTATTAGAGAGTTGCCAAAGAAAGTATATAGCGGTGATTTATAGGAGGAAATACTATAATTTGGTGCAGTGATAAATGAATAGAGCATATCTTAGAGAGATTTACTGCTTACACTATCGGGATAAATGTTAAAGTTCCTCACGTGTGTTGCATACTTTTTTCTACGATAGTAGAATATATCGTTAAAAATTTTATAAAACTATTCTTGATGTCAAGGTGAAAAATATATATATATATATATATATATATATATATATATATACTGTGTCCCATTCTATTAGGGATCTCGGCTCCTATTTACAGCAAAGGTTAAATGGGGAAAGTTTTAGAGGAAACTTATTGCATTCGATATCTGGCTTCAGATTTACGATCGATCAATAAGTTTGGGAAATATCGGCGAAAAACCGAAAATGGCGGATTTCGTTTTTCGCCACTGTATTCAGAACGGTAAGTTTGACAGCTGTCAAAATGTGACATTATTCGGACACATTTTTAAGACAAATAAGATGGCGTATACGACACGTCTTCATTGTTTTTTGTTAACCCGCAACCCGCCTCAAATTTCATTTTTCTTATGACCGCCAGATTGGATTTTTCGATTTTTGGAAAGAGCCTAAAATTTCCAGTCTAGTGATATCTCACAAGTGCATTAAAGATTTTAGTGTCATCAAAATATCACACTTCGTAAATTAGGTCTGCAAAATCTGCAAAATGATGTCCATTTGCATCGAGACATTTTTGACAATTGGTGACTGTTTTCCGTACAACCCTGGTAAGTGTATTTCGGTTAATATTTCTAAATGTGTCCAGAACTCTTTGTCTCAGGATTTCTATGGTCACAGGGGAATCAAATTCATAGATTTTATTCTTCGTGTGACCCCCGAGGTAGAAATCCAAGGGCGACAGGTCAGGGGATCTAGGAGGCCAAGATATTGGACCATATAAAGAAATTATTCTTTCGTCAAACTGCTCTCTTAAGAAGTTCCTGACTTGAATGGTATTGTAAGCCGGACATCCGTCTTGTTGAAACCAAGTTCTTCTTAATTCATCTTCCGTTAGAATAGCTCGTAAGGCTGGTACAACCTGGTTTCGCAAAAGCTTTAGGTACCTCTGCCCGTTTAGGTTGTAGTCAAACAAAAATGGTCCAATAAGTCGATTTCCTGAAATGATTAATAATTTATAAATAGGTGCCCAACAGTCAAGGGCGGCAGGGTCGGCCGGGTGGTACTAGAAAATATAAATTATAAAGGGAAAATTATCTTTATTAAAAAGTAGATATTTTCTTTCCAAAAATAATTATCGAAACATCCCAATGAATGAGCTTGTATACAATTGAAACCTACTCAGCTTTATTATGAAAAAGAAAAACATATTTGGTTAGCGGGAAGTAATAGCCGAAATAAATTATTTTGCTGGTATTGCATATTAATTTCGGAGATACTAAATCAATTTATTTCAGTAATATAATAATCTTAAAGAAGTACATCGTGCCTTAATAAAACATATAATATCAAAAGAACAAAAATTTATTTCAGTGATATAATAATCTTAAAGAATAATACCGTGCCTTAATAAAACATAAAATATCAAAAGAAAAAACCCCTTGCGCTTTAAAATTTAAAATTTTCGGAAATACATCTGAACGCCTTTCTATAAATCATAATGAAAATCGAAAAATAATTCGACATTTGATTAATATGGTATTTTTTTCATAACGCAAGAACTAGGCTTCCCGGCTAATAATAAATCATTAAATTCAGACAATCAAAATAATTTTAGAGAATTAGCTAAATCTGCAGAAAATTTAGATAAAGTGTCAATAAATTTATAGAACCCAATTCTATTTTTATAGGTTCTTCGAAACTACAATACAAAATGATTGAATAAAAATGTAATACAATATCAAAAAAGTAAGTTGACTGACTAGAGCAGAACGTTTTACTTTTTTTTTTATTAGATTATACTCTTTTAGTATCATTAACGAACTAAACGAAAAAAAAAAGATTATTATTTGACGATCATTTGATGCCTATTTAAAAAAGATTGGTTAAATTAACTAACCAATGATCCCACACCAAATTTTACTTCCAAATCTGATCTGTAGACGTATCTCTGCCACTTCGTAAGGATTTTACACAGCCTAATGATGACGGTTGTGCCTCATCGGACCACAAGACATGGTTTACAAACAGGATTTTCATTACATCTCCTAGTATACCACTCACAGAACTGTAATCATCTTGGAAAATCAGTTTTCTTAAGTCCTTATACTATTATGGGTTTGTATGGATGGTACTTATTCTTTTTTAAAACTCTCTGTACTGTTGATTTTGGCACATTAGTTTCCTGTTCTACAGTTCTTACCGATGTACTAGGGCTTTAGTTGATAGCTTGTAAAATGTTTCTGTCTCGATTTTTATTGTTATTATTGTATCCGCTTCTAGGTTGTTCGAAGGCACCATGGTTAGTTAAATTAACTACGATTTTCCGGAATTGGGTTTTATGAGGCTGCCGTCGTTCGGTAAATACCTTGCTGAGGTAAAGTCGGCGTTTCTGTATGATTGAAAGTACAGAGCTAACATGTCAACCTTTTCTTCATTTGAATACGGAATGCCGGCCATTTTCTATAGGTTTTGACAATTTATGTGTCAGATTTATGATTTTATTGGGATAAAAGCGTACCTACTACTTATTAAAACACAGCTTTGATACTTTCAACTATTTAACTTAACGTCAAAGTCAAAATCCAATTTTGTTACAGATAAATCATGGCCTCCTTAGAAAGGCATTGAGAGCTAACATTACTAGGTTTAGTATTTTATGACTTTCTAAAGTACCCTGTATAAATAGCTTGTAAATATCTAACTAAAGATAACTTTTCTATAAAACTTGGGACGATATATTTTTTAGATATGATGTGTTACGGTATGTGGACCAGTAGTGTAGTGTGACCTATATAAATAATTTAATTTAATTTAATTATGTAATAATATTTACTAAATGATTTATCTATTTGGATATCTATCAGCAAATATCTGGCATGTTCTTGTTAAAACTCTGTTAGAGATAATAAACAAATTCAAATAATCCTCGTGTGTGTAATTTAATCGCCCCGGCATGATTATTAGTTTAATAATTATTATAATTACTATAATAAATAAATGATATTTTAGTAGGTAATTGTCAAACGACAATAATATTACGTTTCTATAGTAACCAATTGGTTTTGTTCTCGCCAGGCCTCCCTATCATGGCATGGAAAACTTAGAAGCCATCTGGCATTATTAGAATACAAAATGTTAAATCGTCAGTAACTCAAAAACTACAATCTTTTGGAATAAACAACTTTATACAAAGTTATCCTTATTTTAAGTGTTAAATAAGATAAAATTATAAAAATTGGGGGTTTCCGTTTGAAAAAAGTAACTTTTAACGATTTTTTAAAGTATATTTATAGTGTCAGTTTTTGATGACCCTATATTTATTTATTATAAACATATCAGCACCGGCTATTAAAATGGATCCTTTTGGATAAGGAAGCCACCTGCAAATAAAAAATAGAGACTTCGATAAGCAGATATTTATAGTTATGTCTAGACCTGCAAACGTCATTTTTTACATAAAATTCAAAATATCTCAAAAACTCAGGTATAGGATATTATATATGAAATATACCTAGAATTTTTTGAGGAATCTAAAAATTAATATACAGCGTATTCTATTTAAAAAAAGAAAGTTGACGTCTACTTCCGGTATAACCGGAAGTGCCGCCATCTTAAAAATATTTTGCGCGAATTGCCCCCATCGACTTTAGTTAGCTGCCAAAATTTCAAATTTTTCCAAAGCCTACTTTCTGAGAAATCGATCGCCGCAGTTCGTCGTGGGACACCTTGTATATATACAATGTATTTAAAATTTTTAGATATATGATTTCTTTTCTCTTATCGTTTTAAAAAGAAAAAAACACTCTTCAAAAATATGAAGCCGTACAGACAAACTCATTACGCATTAATACCAAATAAATCAACTCTTAAAAGGCTTCTTTTAACGAATGTCAAAACATAAACGGACGTCTCGCTCATACGTCCTTTACACCGTATTTATTTTTACTTTTCCTTTGTTCGCATGTCTCCGTATTATCGCCTTTATCTTTGTATATACCAGATCTTTAAGGAATGGACATTTTCTATTAAGGCCAGCCGTTTATTGAGTACTTCCAATCGCCGCTCCTGCTTCTCCATTATGTGTTAAGGGATTGCTAGCAGTAAATCCTACGAGTTTCTTTCTAGTTTTCTAATAACTAGATTTAAATGTCTCTGCAGTTTTTTAGATTTTGTTTTAATAAGTTTACTAGAAATTAAAATACAATAGCTCAAAGAGCACTTAACTAATATTCATGAAATTTAATGGCAACTGTAGTTAAAAAGAATAGCATTTAATATTTAAAATTTACTATTTACTGAAATGAACTAACAGTCGATGGAGTTAGCTTAAAAATATTTTACTTCCAGCTACCCGTTTAATAACGCCTAATGGTTGGCAATAAATCAGGTAGATTTCTGTGAGAAACCCAGGGAATAACCTATTTTATAGAAACCCCGGGAAAACCCCATTTTACAGTCGGGGCCTAGTAATTTGCAAATTCAGGTTCAGTTTGTTTTTGTTTAAGAATTAAGTAAGATGTCCAAGCGAGTGTGTTTAACTTTAGCTGAGGAAATTAAAGTTTTGGAGGAAGTTGATAAAGGCTACAGAAAATTGCTGTTGCTGCAAAACTTGGTGTTTCTCCAAGTTTCGTCTCTCTGATAATAAAAAGTCGCGGTAGTATCATCAAGAAAACTAGTGTTCCAAGCAGTCGAAAACGAATATGGGTGTGTTCTTACGAGGATGTAAATGAAGCAGTTTTACGATGGTTTCGAGTGGCCCGTACGCATCAAAACGTACCAATATCGGGAAATTTAATAAAGCAAAAGGCTCTACAATTTGCTAAAGAATTTAACTGCGTTAATTTTCAAGCTAGTCAAGGATGGCTGAGTGCCTGGAAGACTCGCAATTCAATTGTTCTCAAGACGGTGTCTGGCGAGAGTGCAAGCGTCAGTCAAGAGGACTGTGACATTTGGACTGAAACTGTTTTAGAAAGTGTATTGAAAAAGTACGAGCCAAAAAACGTTTTCAATTGTGATGAAGCCGGTTTGTTTTTTAAATGTTTGCCAAATAAAACTTTTGCTTTTAAAAGTGATAAATGTTTTGGTGTCAAAACAAATAAAGAAAAAAGAATTAAGTATAGGAAATGTGTTAAAGTTTCAAGATCGTATGGTTTAAATTACCAAAAGGGGTGAAATAACACACCCTTTGTGGTATTTTAATGTGTTTTTATAGATGTGATGTTAACAAACTTTAAATGTTCATAGTTTTTGTCTCATCATGTTCTTTCTTTGGATTTCCTGTGCTCACCTGATTAAGTGGCACTGATGACGGCGAAAACCGAAAGTGCTCTGGTACGTTTTTAATTATAAAAAATTGCACGAAATACAAAAGTGCCTACATTCCCAAATAAAGAAAGGGTGACACTTATGGTTGGAGAAAACATGGATGGCTCAGAAAAACTGAAATTACTACTACTACTACACTAAATTAGGTGAAAACAAAAATCAGCGTTGTTTAAAAGGAGTTAGATTACGCCAATAATAAAAAAGCATGGATGACGTCTGAGATTTCGAAAGATATATCAAAGAACTGGAAACGAAAATGAAGAGCCAAAAGCGAAAGATTGTGATGTTTATAGACAAGAATTGTTCTGCACATCCCGTTACTGTATGTAAAAAATTAACGAATATTGAATTGTCCTTTTTTCCACCAAACATGACCTCCAAATTGCAATCTATATACCAAAGTATTATAAAAAACATAGAACATCATTACCGAAACAGAATTGTTCACAAAATTATTAATGCGATTGATAACAACCTTCCAGTTCAAAAATTGATTACCCTTAAAGAGTGTATTCGGTCATACACTCGTTAAAGTACGGAGTGAAAATGTTTCTCAGAAAACTATTAAAAACTGCTTTTCTAAAGCAGGTTTTACTGAAAAAATTAACGAATAGGACGAAAAAGACGAAATGAAACTCGTTACCTTAAAAAAAAACAATGGGGTATTCTACAAGAAATCGACAATGCTGTTGGTACTATAGATCTCCCAACTGACCAAGATATAATTGACGATATAAAAAGTTTAGAAGATCATGAAGAAGAAAATGAAATCGGGGAATGTCCTGCTAAATTTAATGAAAATGCAATAAGAAAGGTAAATTTTGTTGAGCAACAATTATTTTTAAAAAGTAATGTTCAAAAGATATACACTGATTTTTTTCTTAGTACATAATATGTATGTTATTTAGCAATTTTTCAAGACTACACAAATTTTAAACGTAATATGTACATATGTATTAACAGATTGTGTATTATTCTTTTTATTTCGTATGTAGTACATACATACATATGTATGTATGTATTAAGCCCTGTGCATGCTATGTACTACAAACATATTTAAACTTTCAAATGTTTAATAAAATCTTTTTTAATAATTGAACTATTATATATAGATATATATATATATATATATATATATATATATATATATATATATATATATATATATATATATATATATATATATATATATATATATATATATATATATATATATATATATATATATATATATATATATATATATATATACGATGTCGGTCAAATTTGAAAGTTTTGTATTTTTTCCTGCTGATTACGATAGTGAAAGCAGAAAAACAATAGAATGTACGGTTCTTATTTGCAAAAAGTATATTTTTTTAATTGAACACCATGTATATGTCTACGTCATTCGATTCGCCATCGAAAATGTAATAAAAGTTGTTTTTTATCATTTTTGCCTAAAGTGCAAAATAACAGAGAAAACAGATTTTTAATTTTAAAGTTACCTATGGCATAAAAACAATAGTAGAGACGGCGATGACATTCATTAAATCTAATGTCAAGTTATTTTCAATAGTAAGCTTGCTCAATTATTAATAGAATAAAAATGGTTTTTACTCACTTAGAGAAGTGTGATATGCGGTGCAAATGTATATTTTGCGCTGAAAAAATACTAGCGAGACACTTTAGCGTTACAGAGAGAAGTAATCAAAACGCGATGTCCCAAACCGTCGCACGTCGTTTATTTTTAAAACTTCCTTCATCTAGGAAAATTTAGTTTTAGCAATAACTTAATAATTAAGGACAAGCATTTAGATTGGTTTATTGAAGTCACATGAATAACAAGCAATAACAGGGTGAGATCTTATTACTAAAGATTAAGTTAAAACTAACATTTTTTACATAAATCCATCTTAAGGTTTTATCACAAATAGAGGTGTAACACCGATACATTTCAATAGTCGAGGAGAATGGAGAACTTTATAAGTAAAGGAACCGAAATAAATTTGTTAGCGTACTTTGAAACCTATTCTGAAAATTCCGTAAGGGAGCTTTGCAATGATAGTCGTTGGTGTTTAGGAACTATTCATGCCGTTTAAAAAAAACACAAATTTGTTCCCTACAACTGGTATCGCCTAATGCAAACCTTGAAAGCAGGTGATTTTCATAGGCGACTTGATTTTTGTACATGGTTTCTTATTCAATGCAGGATAATTCCTAATTAACCACAAATAGTTTTATGGAGTGACGAAGCCAATTTTTCAAATGGTTAAGTTGGCACCATTGCTAACGTTTTTGTTATTGAATCTACGATGTTAGCTAAATTAAGAAAATTTTGTGTTTTTTCTCGCTCATTACGATGGTGCAAATAAAAAAAAAATTTTTAACGTCGCATTTGAAAAATACTTCAAAAATAGACCATTTTCTAATAGAACACCCCGTACCTATATTTTTACTTAACTTAATCCGCTGTCCAAAATATAATAAAAGTCGCACTTTATCTTTTTTTTCTTAATTTAAAAATAACCGAAAAAATAGTATTTTTTAGTTTCTAACTAAACTTAGACACTCAAAAAGAATACGAGGAATTTGTGATAAATTCCGACCAGCATATGTCGAGAACTAAAGGAGTTACAGGGTTGCAATTTTTGGTGTTATTTTGCCAAATTCTTCGAAAATAAACCGTTTAATGCACAACTTTGAGCTACTGGGTAAATATTCCATACAGGGTTATAAATAAGAACCTCGATAAGAACCTTTTACCTTAGATTTTTGAAACACTTCAAATTTTCCAAAAATCCAGGATTATTTTCTAATTTTCTCTATTTCTATCTACAATACGAGAAATACTGAAAAACTGTTTCTATCAATTTTAGAATGTTTAAATTTGGTTCAATATACGGGGCATTTTGCATTTTTTTTTTGTGCTTTTTTAAAAAGGAATGTATGGAACAAATGTGTGCCTTTTTAAAACGACATGAATAGTTCCTAAACACAAACTACTGTCATTGCAAAGGTCACTTGTGGAATTTTCAGGATAGGTTTCAAAGTACGCTAACACATTTATTTCAGTTTCTTCACTTATTATAAAGTTCTTCCTTCTCCTAGATTTTTAAAATGTATCGGTATTAGACCTCCATTTGTGATAAAGCTTTAAAAGTAAATGACGGTTTGGGAGATTGCGATTTGGATACTTCTCGCTATAACGCTGAAGTACCTCGGTAATATTTTTTCTGCACAAAATATACATTTCCACCATAAAACACTTCTTTAAGTGAGGAAATACGATTTGTATTCTATTAATAATAGAGCAAGCATACTATTCAAAATAGCTTGACATTAGAGTTAGTGAATGTCAGCGCCGTCTCTACTATTGTTTTCGTACCATAGGTAACTAGATTAAAATTAAAAATTGCTGTTTTCTCTATTATTTTGCACTTTATGCAAAAATGATTAAAAACAACTTTTATTACATTTTTGACGGAGAATCGAATAAAGTAGATATATACGGGGTGTTCAATTTAAAAAATATACTTTTTTGCAAATATCTCGAGAACCGTACATTCTATTGTTTTTCTGCTTTCACTATCGTAATCAGCAGGAAAAAATACAAAACTTTCATAATTTAACCGACATCGTAGCTGTCATATTAAAAAAGTTAGCAATGGTGCCAACTTAACTTTGAACACCCTCTGTATATATATATATATATATATATATATATATATATATACAAATAAATATTTTGACTGACTACGAAGGCCTAGAGGTAAGTATGTTCTGTGGTTGCATTAATAAACCTAGTCGTTTCTCTAAATACCCAAAACTTGCATATACACTTCACGTTACTCTTATTTAGAGAATGCTGTAGTACTTCTATGGTTGTTATTGTATCACTACAACTACTGTGTAGTGTAACGTCCCTCAGACCAAATGACGTTATAACCTAACCCAAACTATCAAAGTACCAGCTGCGCTCGATGATGATTTACTTTTATTTTTGCCCTAGACCGAACCAAAGCAAGTCAACGTCGGATATCTGTAAATTAAATTATTATAAAAAAGAGTTTAAATGAAAAGAGCAAAGTCAATGACATAGCCATGACTTTGAGCATAGCCAAGCTCTAATTTTCATTGCCTTTAAAATAATCTAATTGCATTGTCAAAGAGGAAAAGGTTTTCAAATTTGCAAAAAATAAAACCATTTTATTTGCTGCATTGCCCTTTGCAGCTTCAACGAATGTTACGAGTTGAACCTGATTTTACACTCTTCAACGTGCACTTGCATGTTGTAGATATGTAGTAAAGTAACTTAGATGTGTATTTAGAGATATATCACAGCCTAAGTTTTGGTAACAGGAGAGAAGTTGTGCAATATGATCTCTGTAGTTTCTCTGCTCTTTAGGCGCTCAAAAGTTTATTGAAACCATTTTAAAGGCATTCTAAGCACCTTCATTGGCTTCAAATATGAAATCAAATTCCGCGTCTCTGAAATATTTTCGTAATATGAGGACTTACAAAAGTTCTGCCTTTAATTTTAAGGTCTCTAATTCTAGAAAACCCTTCTATTAATTACCGTAAACTCATCCTTCTGGCCTTTTTCATGAGCCCTAGTTTTACATGAAGTGGTGGTAGTGGCATCTTCTCTGGGGACACAAATGGCGCTCTAGTTTCCTTTTTGCTTCGTGGGTTACAAGACTTCCGGGATGGCCATATTGTCTTTTTGTTATTCTCTGATCGTGCCCGACTGCTACATTTACAGAGAAAGCAGCAGTATTTAGTATGTCCTTGCAAGCAATGTCGCGTCAACTTTTAAATCCCACAAATTTAAAATTCATACGTTTTATATTGTACAGTCTTTAGTAACAATTTCAAATTACTATGCCTTCTTCATATGGACATCATAGCCAATTGAGATTGAAGCCGATTTATTTCCATTATAAAGAAACACAGCTTTAAGACGACTTATGAAAAATCGATCAAAAGTTTCATCGCCTATATTTAAAGCAATCAATAATCCTTCTCAAGTTGTTCTACATGTTAAAAACGATGTTATCTTTTTCTGGCGATTTTGGAACCTTTCACATTTTCTAGGAGTAAATTACACCGTTGCAGTTGAGACGCCAATTTTCCTTGTATAAGTCCCTTATCAGGTCACTTAATTCACTTTTGTCACTCTCTACTAAACAAATCAGAGACAAATCGAGGTCTTGCGATGTTGATGGGCGAGCGTAATCATCTTGTATACTGCCAATTGAATCTATCTCTTTATCGTCAAAATCAAGCGGGTATACTTGTGGTGGATTAGGAATAGGCAAATTTGGATAGTGTATTGCGAATCTTTTTTTGATGGTTCTTTTTTAATAGGTGGCGTCAAAACAAAAATAACTACCAGTAACATGGACTTTAGATTCCCATCAAATCATAGGAACAGCGAAGGCATTTGACCACCTATTTCCACTTAGCCAGCTCCCAAGATTGCTCGAACAATTGCAACATATATGAAGTGCCCAACTTTTGCAACATACACACATTCATACCAAAAATAATCAGGCTTATTTTCAAAACCTTGCGATATTGTTTCAAAACTCACTAATTTCTAAAAAATGAATAATAAGACTAACTAACAATTTACGATTTATTTCCTACTTCCTTCATTCATCATCCTCTAAAGTATACCTGATATAATATCGAATGATATTATATCAGGTATACTTGATGATATAATATGATATGATCGAATTCCTGAAATTTTAGGAAGGTATTCTTCCTTACGTATTTATAAAACCAGAGCCAACTGAGACTTCTACCTGACATATTGTTAATTAGCATAATAAAATAAATAAAACTCAGCTATTTTGGTCTCCAGCATATTGTTGCTGTTGACCAGGGAGTTAACAACTAACACCTGCAGACATATCTGGGTTAAATTTGTTTGACTTACGTTAAGAACAATGTATTGCACACGTGAGCTACATAAATACAAACTATAATACCCGGCATAGTGATTTATAGATATTTTATAAATTTTCATTATTATAAAAATATATCATTTTAAATTTTAACTGGACACATTATCGTAGTATGAAAAAACTATACTATATTTCTAGGTAGCAAAGTATTAAGAGTGAATCTGATGAATCGATAAAAAGTCTCCAGTCTTGTGGATCATAGTTTACATTTAAAGTAACTATTAATTTCTTAAAGTCTCTACATACTACCAAGTTGCTTTCCATGTTAAAAAATTATGTTAACTTTTTCTGTTTACTCGGATATAAAGGAATTTTTTTCTTTAACTTGGAGTAAATTCCATTGTTGCAGGCGAGACGCCAATAGCTCCGCTTTTTTCTTGGATAAATCCAAGTCTCTTATCAGGTCACTTAATTCACTTTGATTAATTTTATATGGCTCTTAACTAGAAAAATCAAACGCAAAATCGGGATCTTGCGAGGTTGGTGGCTGGGCGAAAGCACTACCAGTTGAATATATCTCTGTATCATGAGAATCAAGCATGTATTTTTGAGGTGAATTAAGAACAGGCAACTCGTCAATATAAAGTACTGGTAACATGAATGGCGGATTGTAGATTTGAATACTGTATTGCAAACCTTTTCTTGTTGTTTCTGATCTGATCCCCAATTTTGCAGCCAAAATGTATATGGTAGGCTTTCTTTACTAAAGAGCTTATAATACATTTTTGTTTCTCTAAGGTAACTTCACCATATATATAACAAAAATGATCCAATCAATCGACCGATTGAATTTAGTACCCCTTTCTGGTTGCCAGATATTTTAAGATTCGAAAATGTGGATGTATTTAAGCGTATTTATTTACATTTTTGCAAGATGAATATTAACCTGAAGAGATTGATATCCGCTTATCCAATACCTCGTTTATGCTTTGTTTTAACCTAATATTTATCTGATGTACCCTTGTGTGTCCTTGTATAATGACACCATCCCAAATATTAACCGCTATTAACATCTAAAATATACATGTATTACACAGAAAAAATTGTAAAAATACAATTATTACAAATGCCGTGGCTAAAACACTAGAATGTAAGGCCAAAAACCAAAACAAATTTTATGATGGAATCCCCAAGATTTTAAGAAGGTAAACATACATTTTACAGTTATTATGTATTTATAAAACCAGAGCCAACTGGGACTTTTGCCTAACAGTTTACTAATTAGCTTAATAAAATAAGCTATTTTGGTGCTGTTGGTCAGTGAGTTAACAACTAACACCTGAAGACATAGTTGTGTTAAATTTGACACACGGGAGCTATATAAATACAAACTATAATACCCGGTATAGTGTCTAACTATTAAGGTTTACATATTTCATAAATTTGCATTATAAAAAAAATATTTTTAAATTTTAACTTGACAAATTATCGTAATTCTATAACTTATCATATTCGTGTATATTTTCTCTACCTATTTGTTTTAGATATTCAAACTGTAGCCTTGAAATGTTGGAAGCATCAAAGACTCGTTTAAATCCTCTTAGCAAATTCAACAAAGCGTCTAATTTATGTCTGGGAGCCTGAAACGCTGCTCGCTCTGCTACACATAATTCCGCCGTATTTTTTATCTGAAGCAAAATATACTCGTAATTGAACAATGCAAAATATCAAATAACAGCCAGTAGTAAAAAGATCACTAAAATCTCTGTTTTGAACTTCTTCGACGTTACAGCTGCGATAAATCTTCAACCGTTTTTCTAAAAAAAAATCGATCAATCGGATGATCAGGGGCGTGTGGTAAAATTTTAAGAAAGGGAAGCAATTTTTAGAAACTTACCTATTTGTAATGTAAATCGATTCTTCGATCATTTTTTGCAAATTCGTCAATAACGTCATCATAAAAACGTCGATGCTCCGACATATTTTGGAGAAGTTTATTTTCTCTCCTGCCCCGTTAAATTTCTCACGAAATTTTTTATACGGTTAAGTGTTGAAAAATTGCGTTCTACTGATGAACTTGTGGTAGGTATCGTCAATACTAATTCACACAATTTCGATACTTCGGTGTAGGCATCTTCCAGCTCCTTGTCTTTTAAAAATTGCACTAGTTCCTTAGCGTTATTTTTTGCGTTAATGTCATCAGTTTCGTAAATCACTTTTAGTTCAGATCGCAGTAACACTCGGTCGAAGAACTGACCATAATGAAGAAGAAGAGATTTAAACGCATCTTCTGGAAAAGTTTTTCCTTTAAATGCATCAAAATTGCAGAGCTCGAGGAATTTAAAATCATTTAAACCGTTAAATCTATAGTTTATTTGTTGCTGAATTCGATCGATTATTTCGTAAAAGAGGCGTCTGTATGATGTTTGAACATCTCCCACATTTTCTGTTCGAAGACGCTTGGCTTGTGGCTTTACATTTAACGTCATCGTTTTCTCCCAAAATAGGTCAAAATCATCTCTTTTTTGGCTTGACATGGACTTAAAATCATCCACTTTTTTTTAGGCAAAGAGCAATATCATTTGTTTTAATTTGTAATTTATTAAAAACATTTTCCGAGAATGGAAATATTTCTGAAAATATGTTCAACAAATAATTAAAATCTCGTTTCAAACAGCCCAAAAACCCCCTCAAACTATTTATTGCTTCTGAGTTCCACGTTTTATTATTCTCTATTATATTCTCAAATAGTTCAATCAGTGATTCACGATTTTCTAATACTGTTAACACAAGTCTTCCATTATAGTTCCACCTAGTAGGAGCTACTTTGGGCAATCGTTTGTGGACAATGGAGTCCAAAGCTTGTGTACGTTTAGTTGACTTGGAAAAAAAAGCAGCCATGACACTTAAAGTAACGAAAAATACTTTACACTCTTTAATGTGATTGATGGACTGGGATAAAACTTAATTTAATTTATGAGCAAAACAATGGACAAACACAGCACTTGGGAAAGTTTCTCGAACTTTAGTTTGCAGACCCACTAATTGTCCTGCCATCACTGCAGCTCCATCATAGCTTTGAGTAACTAATTTTTTCTCTCCATTAATTTCTTTAGAAACGTTATAAACTACGGTATATAATGAATCTGCTGTACGATTTTCGGACACATTCTTAAAACCTAAAAATCGCTCTTGAATATTTCCGCCTGGTTTAACGTAACGTATTACTATAAATAATTGGCTAAAATTAGTGATATCGGTTGTTTCGTCCAGAACAATAGCAATGAACCGCGCCTCGCCATTCTCCTGCTTAATTCCTTTTAGAATAATGTTTGCAACAACGGAAATTAAATCATTTAGCCATTAAACTAAGTAAATCTTGAAAATTTCCTCTATTTAAAGGAACCCCTGTTTCGTCATGACCTCTAAATGCCAATTCGTGCTGTCCGAGAAAACAAACAACATGAATAACTCTTCTTAATATTTGCCTCTTTTTATCGACTAGTTCATTGTGTTGGCGGTGACTAATTTCCAACTGTTTATTAAGGGCGTGTTCAATTCTGGTTTTGCCGAAGACTTTTTCTTTTATGACGGCCTGCAAATGCGCTTTGGACATAACGTGTCTTTTTACAGCTTTATGGAAATTGTTTAAATCGGAAAAACCAGTTTTATTCCAGAGACCTTTTTCATTGTCAAAAACTAAACATGGCCAACAAAATAATTTACTTATATTTTCACACCCTGTTAGCCATTTAAATTGTTTGTTTGTTGGATAAAAATGTCTAATACAGTTTTTCATTTCTGTGGTTAAATTTTTCATAGGCGGTTTTGCACTTCCTTTGGAAATTATTTGAAGCTTATCAGCTAAGTTTAATGTTGAAAATCCCTTTATTATTACGACACACACCACACATTCACACACACTCTTCTTACTAAATTCTCCAACATTTTCAACGTTATTACCGATAGCCGAAGTTGCAAGACGACGTACGTATCACACAACACACGGATAGCCGTTCAAACAAAGAACATACTACAACGATAGTTTCCGCCCCCACTTAAAGCACGCGACTAAGATGCAAAAATTGCAAACAGCCGGTGGAAAGTTCAATAACCTCTGGTTCGATTCACAGGAAATCAAGTATGCAGGACTTGGCTGCAGAGAAGCTAGCGGCCCACATAAGTTCTATTCGATTCTATTGCTCGGTCGGAGTCAAGGCCGCATTTATTATGGGCTTGATAATGAAGATAATATTTTAGCATTTTTAATATAAACTAAATTAATGGTTTCCTATTTCAAAAATTACATTTTAGAAGATGTTTTGTAATTTTTTTTGGGGAAGCACTGTTTCCCTTGCTTCCACGGATTGCACGCCCTTGAGATGAGGAAATATTGTGCTTTCCTGTCTGCCAGAAGATACAGCATCTTTTACCTTTCCAGTTTCACTAAATTTTTCGTTAATTTTACTTATGGTAGATCTAGCTATTGGATTACTGTTAGGATATTTGTCATTTAAAATATTATATATGTGTTGCAGGCTTCGTATTCTATCCCTATAACCCAATATAATTAAAATTAATTCTTTAGGTTTGAATTAAACGAACTATTTTTGTAAATCACCAAAACTTTAAAAAAAGATAATATATTAAATTATGAATATGAGACTCTTATTTTCACATAAACTGTTGACTTTTATAAAAAGTGCTCTTAATAAAAAGTATTGAGAATTTTACGCAGATTTTAAAGAAGTAATAAAATGTAAGGGGATCCATAAAAAAATTTTTTTTATGGATGGATTTATAACAGAAAAACAGTAAACTTGGCAGCAATGTGAAACTCGCCATTGAATCCAGTATAATACCGTACGTAAGTGTACATATTTGGATTAAATTTAGGTAAGTGGTACCTGAGATATTTTTTTTTGTCGTTTCATTACTTTTGTTACGGGTTGTATAGGCAGTGTTCAAATTCTTATATTTGAAGCCAGAAGTGAATTATTTTTGCGTAATTTTCCGCTGACCCCACCGACTATTGTCGTTTTGACATGTGTCAAAAATTTATGATGATCGACACACGTTCAATTTGTACTAGTACTGTTTTGAAACACCCAATAAAATGTTCCCTATTATTTTTTACAACAGTACAACTGAAAATGATATAAATGAGACCTTTCCTGAAATAGCGAACTCTGCGCCGGCCGTTAGGAATCCAAATGCTTCTGTAGAAAGGCGAATAAAACGAAATTAGAAACACAATTTATATCGGAAGTATTTAAACATTCTGGAGCTCATTTTAGAAATGAGTTCTGATTTGATCCGAATCAAGTTACAGCAATCTTCTCATAGTTTTAGCAGTCGAGAAAAGGGAATTCCATCTTGAATGCTAATTTCACGCCCCTCCGAGCTTGATTTGCAAAGATGAAAGAGCGCGGCAATAGGGAAAAGAACAGTGGAAATTCGGTTAAAATAGCAACTTTGTAGTCATATCTGATTCAGATAGGTTAAAGTATGTTATATAAGAAATAAATATACAAACACGTTATTTTTTGCTTTGACCAATTTAGGTAAAAGCTAATTTCATGCAAAAGCATTTGATTACGGGGAAGTTTAGGAACAGCCATTAGGTAGGTACTCTAGTTGAAATATACAAATAAAGGGCAAGGGCAAAAATTCAATGAAACCTTATACTTGACACAGATGTTAATTTTAACCTACTAATTCATATCCTGAAATGGAGCAGAAAATAATTTTTTACTTGTACTATATTGTAATCGTGAAAAAATCACCCTCTGAGATTTTTTCAGATCTTCACGTTTCAGGGTCCCTAGATACCGAAAAACATGATTTCTCAATTCCGTCGGTATGTATGTCTGTCTATCTATCTGTCGGTATGTCGGTCTCTCTTTTCGCGTCATAGCTAAAAACTACTTAGCCGATTGACTTCAAATTTTCGTCAAACAATAAAGTTCATATGGGAATGGTAACATTTTGGTAAAAATCCAAAATGCCAGAACAAAATGGCGGCCTAGTTATTATTATTACTTTTAATAACATTTATTACTAAAAAACTACTTACCCAATTGATCTCAAATTTTGTTCAAAAATAAAATATTATGGAAATCAACTGATAAAATTTTGGTACGGATCCAAGATGACGGAACAAAATGGCGGCTTAATAAAATATTTAAAAATTCTGACTGAAAAAACTACTTAATGGAGTGATTTCAAATTGTGTTTCATAACTAATTGTAGTATAGAGATGAACTAGTAAAACTATGGTTCTAATTCAAGATTTCAAGATTCCCTAGATGCTACAAAATATGTTTTATGAATTCCGTCGGTCTGTGTGATGGTTTGTCTCTCACTTTCAATTAGCGGCATAGCTTAAAAACTACTCAATAAGGCACGAGGAAAAGGCGGCCGAGTGAAATGTAAAATCGTGGTTTGAAGCAATTAGAAGAGAACTTCCAAATATCAAAACTTGTTTTTATGTGTTGTTAATGATTATTTCAACGTGAGCTCCAGAACTTTTATATTTTTATGTAAGCAAGAAATTAGTTTTATTGGTTCTAAATTGTTTAATTTTCCTATTTGTATTTTTGATGTATAATTATTTGAACTACAGATTGTTTCATGGCTTTGTTTAAAACATTTGCAGTTTTTGCATTCTGCACTAGGGATTAACGTAAAAACACGTTAATGATGAGGTTTCACTCGAACCCCAGTTCTATTAAACAAAATATTATAAAATGGCGCCCGATCGCCATTATGAAAATATTTTGCAGCGATATCTCGAGGACCTCAATAGTTATAGGGGTACTCCCGGAATGTATGTCCTCACTATATAAAAAATTCATACTCTTTTTTTTAATTCAATACCGATTTGTTACTGTGTTTTGCTGTATGTTAATTTGTTGTTAGATTGTTATAATTTTAATAATATTTCCTTACTACATATTTTAAATCTGTTCACAAAATTATATGTCCGGAAAATCCAAACCATACTCACTTTCTAACTTGATAAACTTAATATCCTACTGTTTATCGGTTATTTGCTAATAAAAATAAATGTAAACAAGAGATATCCGCACCGCATTTAAATCTGAGCATCGTAACCAACATTCGAGGTTCCAGCCTTTTTTAATCTATGGTACCTGAACTATATTATTATAAGCAAATACGCACATTTCTTTATTGCACATAACATTGGAAATATTTTTGATGAACTTTATTCCAGATATGGTTATTTTTTAAGGTTTAAATGGGAAAACCTTTTTTATATATAGAATTATGAGAAAACTGTTTTGTTAATAAACATATTTGTCACTACTGTAAATTACCATTACCATACAAGTTCAGAAATTCACTAAAGATTTGAAATTTTGATGTATTTTAAGTTAAGTCCTTTTATTTATGAATTATTACTTGCTGTTATTCTTCGAAACTACATAAAAATCGAATTTACTAAAACGACCTCCGACGACAGAAAAAAACCTTTTGTCTAAAGTTCCGAAAATTACTTTTTTCCTTCTAGATTAAAATTGATTGGCCCTATGAAAATTGATCTATTTAAAAGTTGTAGATATTTAACAATCCTATCTTTTAAAATGTGTCCGTTGGAAAACCGTTATTTTCCCAGAAAATCCCGAACAAAAACCTTAAATAATCGTTTTTTGCGAGTGTTAATAACTTTTGCAAGTTGCAACATAAACATTTGAAACTTCGCACAAATATAGCCTACGAGATTTTTATCATGTATGCAAAAGTTATTTAGGGCAATGCAAACGGGGCCAGCTAGAGAGCTCTTAACTTCAACTCTCAACTCTAACTAATCAACGCTTTTCTATCGGATAGGGCTTCCCAGCATCTACAACTCTTAAAGAAGGATTTTTGATATGACTAACCCATTTTAATCTAGAAGGAAAAAACAATTTTCGACAGTTTAAGCAATTGTTTACATATATTTCCTAATTATTTTTTGAATGATTTTATGGAAAATAACCAGATCTAGATATACTTAAACAAATAGCGCGGTTAGTTTCTTTATATACGTTCTTAAAGAAAAATGCCTATTATATTTACCAACAATTTTCTTCGCTTAAGTCAAGCTTCCGTTAAAATTGCGGTTTTGTGGTTATATCTGATTCATATAGATTGGAGTTTGTTACAATAGACAGACTTATCTTTTGTTTTCATGTAAAACCTAATTTCAGGTAAAAGCTTTTAAAAGAAAATTGGATCATAATAATTTCCTTTAATATCTGAGCCATTTGAAGGCAGTTATAACCTAAGTAGTCCAGTAAATAGAGACAAGTAAAAGGCCTTACCTTGCAAATGGTCAATGAAAGTTTATATTTGTCATAGTTATTAAAAGTTAAGCTGAAACTTACTTTAAACTTACTTTAATGCTGACGACCTAAAAATGTACATACCACATGACCTAAATAATCTTTTTCCTACTATCAGCGAAATTGTCTATATCTGAATCTGAAAAAATGTCACACAATAATATTCTCCAGAAATACAAATAAAAAACATTTTAATTATACAATCAATAACATACCACTAGCAAGGGTTTCCATTATAGAATATATACAGGGTTTCCCAAAAGAACCGGAACGGTTAAATATTATATAACAGATTAACGTAACATTATGAAATTTGGAATTAGGAGGTTATCATCAATTGTGCTGGACCTAAAAATAATATTTACAGCATTGTCGGTTTTATAGTTTTTCCGATAGAGGTCTTAACTTGATTTTTTTAAATACAATACTATGATTGTTTTTACTTATAATGTTGATCAAACCAAAGTGTTTTCAATCCTAGAATATCAAATTTTTCGTCTGGTAATTTTAAAAGATATGGCAAGTCCGCATTTTCTGCAGGTTAAAAATAGGCAGGTTACAAATAGTGCCGAATCTAAAAATAATATTTACAACGTTGCCAGTTTTATAGTTTTTCCGAGAGAGCTCTCAACTTTATTTTTTTAAATACAATACTATGGTTGTTTTTCGCGTATAACGTTGACCAAACTAAAGTGTTTTCAATCCTAGAATATTAAATTTTTCTTCTGGAAATTTTAAAAGATATGACAAGTCCGAATTTTCATTCAAAGGAATCGGCACGGACAAATATTTCGGTAACGGATTAGTATATCGTTATATAAATTGGTATAGAGTCAGATCTAAAAATAACTTTCACAATGTCAAGTTTTATAGTTTTTTTCGATAAACTTCTCAACTAATTTGTTTTAAATACAATGATGTGATAGTTTTTTGCTCATACTGTTGACCAAACCTTTGGTCAACAGTATGAGCAAATTTCAATCTTAGTATAATATATTTTTCTTCTGAGATTTTTAAAAGATATGGTAAGGCCGTATTTTCATTGAAAAAAAACGGAATAGGTCGCCCAGTTTTTGGCCAGTCTTTATATTTCATGTTTGTTGGTATCTTTTTATTGTTAGAAAAACTATAGATTTTTTAATGTGTTTCTCTGGATGTAAAGTATTAAATAATTCACAAACTTCTTGAAAACTTATTATTTTTGCATCGTAACCACAATAGATTAATCTTTAAATCCGTTCAGCTTTACTTAACCAAAAACCATTTTATCTTAATAACGATTTAAGTAGCATTCAAAATTTTACGACAGATGGTTGACAACAATAATAATTGTTGATTAGCTATTTCCAAAAAGCCACTTGATATTTTATACTTCATGGTTTTAGTTGAGAGTTCTATCGGAAAAACTAAAAAACTGACAACGTCGCAAATGTTATTTTTCCATCCGGCCTATTGAAAACTTTCTTATAGCAAATTTCATAACGATATGTTAATCCGAAGCCTAAATATTTTAGATGTTCGAAGTATTTTACCGAATTGAAAGGTCTTGGGTTTGTTCAACAGTATAAGCGAAAAACTATCATAGCATTGCTTTGAAAAGAATGTTAAGAGTTCTATCTACGATAAAACTGGCAACGCTATAAATAATATTTCTAGATCCGGCACTATATTTGGATTGCGGTTTTGCCATTTCTTTCAAAATTTCCCGAAAAAATGGTTTTCTAGGATTGAAAACACTTTGCTTTAGTCAACATCATAAGCAAAAAAACCATCATGGTATTACATTTAAAAAATAAAGTTCACAGCTCTATCGTAAAACTATAAAACTGACTACGTTACGATTAATATTTTTAGATCCGGCACTGTTGATAATACCCCGAAATTATAACGATATGTTAATCCGTTACCGAGATATTTCACCATTCCGGTTCTTTTGAATGAAAATGCGGTCTTCCATAATATGTGTTCTAGGATTGAAAATTCTTTGGTTTGGTCAACATGATAAGCGAAAAACACTTATAGTATTGCATTTAAAAAAATAAAGTTGAGACCTCTATCGGAACAACTATAAAACTGGCAACGTTGTAAATATTATTTTTTGATTGATATTGATGTTGATAACCTTCCTATGGCAAACGATATTTTCAACGAAAATGCGGACATACCATATGTTTTAAAATTCTCAGAAGAAAAATTTGTTATTCTAGGATTAAAAAAACTTTGACTTGGTCAACATTATAAACGAAAAACAATCATAATATTGCATTAAAAAAAATAAAGTTAAGAGCTCTATCGGAAAAACTATAAAACCGGCAACGCTGTAAATATTATTTTTAGATTCGGCACTATTGATAATCTCCCTATGGCAAATTTTATAACGATGTGTTAATTCGTTATCGAGATATTTGACCAATGACGTCAAAAAGAAATAGACCCCGCATTTCATTCATAAAAATGAAATAAATAGAATCAAACATCAATTTGTTGTTGTGTATGAGTGGAAAAAAGACGGACTGAGCGCATAAAGAATAGTTTGCGGTGAAAATTGCAACGCTGTCAGATATCTTCGCGAGGCTTACCAGTGGTGTAGCTATTTTTGAGATAATGTATTATTTGCTATATTTTTTGAGCCCAAATATTATTATGGTGGATACGACAGTTTTTTTGTTCTAAGATGAACAGGAACGACTTCACTTTGCAAAAGTGAGAGTTTTAATAACAACTTGAAAACAACTAATTTAGATATTATGTCGTGGAAAAGTCTGCACTAAATGGGAAACTTTTTTATTATCAATTTTTCGAAAAACTTTCTTCTTGATAAAACTTGTGTGTTTGTCGAAAAAATAGTTTTCACAATATTCAACTTTAAATCAGATATACAAGGCATTCAAAAAATACGAAAAAGTGTATTTCAAAAATTAAAATTTTCGTGACTGTCGCGGCCGTAAAAAATCGTAAATAAAAGTTTAGTATTAGTTATGTCATATTAGTAATAGCTAAGGAAAGATTTAAATAGAAATATGTTTTTTTGCTGTTTGACCTTAAATATCTCCATAACTACAATATAAAAAATTTTACTCAGTTTATATTTACGATTTTTTATGGCCCTTAAAACTACCGTCAGAAAAATTTTATTTTTTTGAAATTGTTAGTGAAATCCACTTTTTTGAACATCCTGATCTAAAGTTTATTACTATCAAAAATATTTTTTTTGAACCACCAACTTTTATCAAGAAATCAATAATAGAAAAAGTAAATAAATGCATTAAAATGTAATATGTTTAAAAATAAAATCATCGAAACTTTTTGGTGATTCTGAAGCACCCTGTATAATATTTTACACTATATTTGAAACTTAATTTTTTTTTATAAAAATTTAAATAACAAGAATGAAAGTGCACTTTATAAATTTTCACCCGGACACGTGGTTTATAAAAATAAAACAAAGTTTAAAAGTTTGGAATAATTTATTTATAAACGGTTTAATATAATAACAAACAACTATTATTATCGACAAAACAAAAGTAACAGCATATATATTTAATATTTCACTATTTATTAAACTCGTCTATTACATATTTAATGATTCAGTCACAATTTTCAAAATCGGAAATTTTATATAGCTTTATATATATATATATATATATATATATATATATATATATATATATATATATATATATATATATATAACTTTAGCTTAGCAAGAAGCTAATTTAATATAATTGTATCAATAATTATCTGTGACAAAAGACCAGGCACGTAGTCTAGGGGGGGGGGTCGGGACCCCCACACGCTCCGCGCGATACTCTAAAAATATTTAGGAGTTTTTACATAATTTAACCTACGAAAGTAGAATTCCAATAACTGCTGATTAGCAGTTCAGTATTGGCTCTGCTTACTAAAGCTATTTTTTAACTCGAACCTCAGGAAAATTAGGGAGCAGGCTATTTTTTGAAATTCTAACTTTTTGACGGGTTTTCTTAACAAGTCCAAGTATGTAAACAACTAAACAAAGACGCACCTAATGATTTTTTCGTAAGTACGACAGTTTCTAACATCAATCGATAGGAAAATAAATTTCATTTTTCTTCCATAAAAATCTCCTGTCATAAGCAAAATTGCGAATGCGTGCCGAGACCAAATTTATGATAATTCCAACAAAAATTATTATTATTAAACTTAGAATATATGGTAGCTGCTGAAAATTTCTCACACAATTTTGAAGTTCTTATCTTTACGTATACAAAACACGATTTAAGGAATAAGAAAATTATTGAATTTACCTTTGGGGATTGAAAAAAATTACCTCAAAAAAATATTCGATTTTGACAGTGAGGAATATTTAGAATTTTGAAAAAAGGAAAAAGTTTTAAGCAAACGCTCATTAAAAGTAGTTTTAGAATTTCGAGAAAGTAACAATATGGTTCCAGACCCTCAATGGAAGATAGCACCACATTAACCTCGATATTAACAAAGTGACTACGCACTTATTTATTAAAATACTATTAAATATATAAAACCTAAAAATATTAAGCAAAAGTCGCCAACGTCCTATTTGCTCAAGATATACCTATAATTTTTTACATTTTCATAATTGCTGTACCTGCAATGTTTTAATAGATATTGGCTAATAACTAGTTTTTGCAAATTTTTTTCATATTTTGTTGCACTTGCAGGGGGACTAGCAACAAGTGAAAAAAAAGCATTCTTCTTAATAATTTTTTCGTCATTGAATTGGTTGTTTGTGTTGGATCCCCCTAAAACTGAAATCCTGGCTACGTGCCTGCAAAAGACATATTTATGTAATGGTTCATGTGGCAATATTTATTATTAGCAATAAGCTTAGTCATTAAAGAACAAGCATTTCCATAACAAAATACAACCAATAAAAGGGTGAGTTCTCATTACTATTGTTACTAAAGATGAAGATAAAACTAAATTTTGTTGCATGGACCCACTTTGTGTTTTGATGTCTATACCAAGAGTATAATGCTTATTTAATACCTTTCTTTATCAGCTTATCACCGACTTCATAGGAAATATGTAATAAAATATAATTTTTCACTTTTTAATGCAACCTATTTTTTGAAATCCGGTTTGTTTTTCAAAACATTTTGATTTCACCCTTTTTCCAATACATTTTAGTTCTATTTACGCGAAGTTAGGTAAAAATTTGGGTCCACTACTTTTAAAAGTTTGCCAGGCTCGCGGCAAGTAATATTATATAAAAATGCACCACCTTTACATGTATTGGATCTATTCATATTTACAGAAAATCAGCAATAAACATGGCCCAATATTAATATGAATGCAAAATTGAACTTCGTGTCCCTAAAAACCACAAAAACAATATTATGAAAAACAATATCTTTACAGTACTTATCCCCCAATTTATCCCCTTTATTCCCCACCATCCATCTTCCCTGCTATACATTTTACTTATTGACAATATAAATATTTTGTGCCAAGATGTTTAATATTTTTAACATTCATTATAATATATTATATTATTATTTATATTACCGAAATCAGCTGATAAAAACAGATTCTCCCTAGTTGGGATAATGCACCTCAGGATGGTATTTATTTACTTTTTTGATTACTTATTTTTAAAAACCAAATTTTTAGACAATAAATTAAAGCATTTCAAATTCATTAAAGAAAATCTATGGTAAATGAAAAATTGTAAAGTAACACTATTGCGCTATTTTCATTTTTTGTATATGCTTGCTATATGAGAACTCCGACACTACCCTAAATATTCCTTGAAAATTTCATAAAAAATGCAAACCATCCTGGAGTAATTAATGACATAAAATAGTGGGTCTTACAGCTTACTCAATTAAAATTTAGTACCTATGCTTTACCAAATAGTATATTTATGTTGTTTATTAACCCCTCAAAAAAGGTGATTTGATAAATTTTAGAGGAATATTTGAGACTTTTCACAAATATATAAATTAGCAAAACGCTGTACTCCGTTTATCATCAGTGTCTTCGACTTTATAGATAAGTTGAAGTTATTAAAAATTAATTTAAGCCCAACGGAAATGTGCAATACAAAAACAATACTTCATTTGCAAATATAAGAACGCTATTAGACGGTGATTTGACCCTTCAACTACAGCACTGGTATGACATATCTTACTTACTTTCGAAAACAAACTTCTGGGTTTAAATCGTTCCTTTTTCTGCAAATAAAGCAAGTTCGCACCATTTTCTTAAAGTTTTTTGAACAGATTCTTGGAAATAGCCACACAAAACCCTTGGATTTCTGAAAAACAACGTCGCGCATCAAATAGGTCGAAATTATGAATGACTACGACCGTCTTCGGCGTTTTCCGAATGATCCCGAAAGAAATTTGTAGTATACTCGAAAAAGGTAGAATTCCGACGTTGCCGATTATTCTGGGCTTTATTTCTTGAAATAAGGAGTAATAATTACAGAATATTTAAATTACATTGAAAACAGATTCGGTTTGAGTTATTTATAATAAGCTATTTAATTATCCGTTTTAAAATATTCTATATGGAAATTTATACTGGGAATTTCTGAAATTCCTTGTTTATTTAGATAACAGTATAAAGGAAGATATCCGTTATAATCTGGCCACAGTAATGGTTTGGCAAACCAGGGTTAATGTTGGATTCCTCCAAAATGTAAACACCTGGGTCTATACTATTTCCATGTCGTTGTATTTGACCGTTCCGGTTCTTTTGAATGAAAATGCGGACTTGCCATATCTTTTAAAATTTCCACACGAAAAATTTGTCATTCTAGAATTGAAAGCAGTTTGGTTTGGTGAACATTATATCCGAAAAATAATCATAGTATTGCATTTAAAAAATAAAGTTAAGAGCTCTATCGGAAAAACTATAAAACCGGCAACTCTGTAAATATTATTTTTAGATCCAGCATTATTGATAACCTCCCTACGGCAAATTTTATAACGATGTTAATCCGTTTTCGAGGTATTTGACCGTTCCGATTCTTTTGAATGAAAATGCGCACTTGCCCTATCTTTTAAAATTTCTAGTTGAAAAATGTGATATTCCAGGATTGAAAACACTTTGGTTTGGTAAACATTATAAGCGAAAAACAATCATAGTATTGCATTTAAAAAAATTAAGTTAAGAGTTCTACCGGAAAAACTATAAAACTGGCAACGCTGTAAATATTATTTTTAGGTCCGGCACCATTGATTGTCTCTCAATTCCAAATTTCATAACGTTACGTTAATCTGTTACCGAGATACTCGACCGTTCCGGTTCTTTTGGGAAACACTGTAGGTATATATTTTGATAGCAAAATTGATTATTGCATTCAACACATAGTCACAAAAGCTCTCTTGGTTTTATTATTTGAACTTGTAAAAGTTTCAAACGGTTAAAATCCATTCGTACGCTGTATATGTCCTAGGTTAATAGCGTGTTTTGTTTTGGAACGGATATCTGAAACCCTCAACAGGATGTATATATGAGTAAAATCGATGAAGTGCAGGAAATGTTTATAAAATATCTCAATAATACATTCTATACAACTTCTATCGATATTATTAAACGAAACGTGAGTTTATTGGCACTTGAAGACAGAAGACAAATGTATGACATAAAATGTGTATATAAAATTCTAGATCAAAATACGAGAGTTCTAACCACACTACAAAACAACAAATGCGCGTCCAGAACGTAACAAGTTGTGGTTAGAACTCTTGTATTTCGATCTATCGTCCACCATAGGTTCCAGTGTTAGGACTTATAAAATTCCAAATAACTTGATCGAGTTAGTGCCTTTAATTAATTTAATAAATGCTTTTATACAACAATAAATGCCATTATACAATAAGAGGAACAATTTTTTTCCACATTCATCTGAGCAATAGTATCACTTAAACTCGCCCTTATATCGCTGCTCTAAATACTATAATACACTTTCGAACTTTATTGATTTGGATATGGATGGATTTCTTTTCCCGGTCAACATTTAGTACTAAATTAAAAAGAATCTATTGGAATCATACTTCTTCATTTTTTTTTTTAGTCTTCATTGCACTGATTGTATGATGAATGTTTTTTTTCTCTTCTCGATTTGTATATATTTCTGTTAATTATGTTTTATATGTTCTAGTTCTATAGTGAATACTGTTTCTGGGTTCGTCCCGTTTTGTATTTAATAAATAAATAAATAAATAATTAAATATTGATTCAGGTGCGGGATAATAGGTATTATCATTGGAGTAAAGTTAAATATTTCTTATATTTTTACTTCCCTCATAAGGGCAATTGGAAAATACAATTCTATAAGAATTACACTTTCTTAATCACAGGTAATTTAACAAAAAAAAATAAAATGTTTGCTTAAAACTTGTAGAGGTTGGAACCTTTATCTGGGGACACCGCCTTATATCAGAAAAGGTGGGTTTTGAGAAAAAACTTTATATATAAAAGTTTCTTAGATTAACTTGTATTTTTAATTTTTTCTAATTTTATATATAGATGGTATTTCGTTTTGCGTGGAGAGGTAAAACTTTTTTATTTTAACTACAACACTGTATATTGATACAATTTTAAATAGCTCTCTCATATCAATTGTATATATATTAGTATGGGTCTGTGATGCACCGTTTCGGACTTATTGACGTTTACCTCCCCCTTTTTTGACATATTTTCAACGTGGTATAACAATGTTATCTATTAACTTTTTCAATTGGTTCTTGTACAGCAGGAAAGACCAACTGATGAATTATCTTATCTGTATTCGAATAGAATGTTTCAAAAATATAACAGTGTTACCAAATTTGGCGTAACATTAATTTTCTCAACTATTTTAAATGCAACACCCTATATATTATATCGCATTTGAATAGGGTATTAAAAGACCTTTCTAACGATGTTTAATACTATGGGTCTGAGATTCACCATGTTGGAGTTATCAAGAATTGTCTTCAGGAATATCCTTATACCATGGATTTTCTCTTTTTTTTAATGCGACCCTGTATATATTATACGGAATTCAAATAAGAGTGTTAAACGCCCCTTTTCAACGATGTATAGCATTATGTGTTTGAGAGTTACTGTTTCGGACTTATTGGAGTTAATCTGATATAATATGATTCGTCTTCATCATTTTCACTATTTTTAGATCAACATAATATTGGAGACATCTAGGATCATACTACGGGAAATACTTCATTTTTTGATGAAAATTTGGAAAATATGAAGTTTTAAATCACGCTGGGATCTTACGTCCTGTTTTAGAAACACTAGTCCTAGGATTTGTTTTATGAGACATACTGACAATTCAACGAGTTAGCCATAGATGCTTCATTTGTGTGTTTTTTACTGTCATGGTTACATTTTTTTAAAAATATTTTCTATACAGGAAAATATTAATATACTAGAGAGATATTTATCCAACAATAAAAATCGGACCCTGGCACTCAGGGATTATATCACTAAATATCCATTAAGGCGTCAAAAAAAAAGATATTCGATAGGATTTACCAGCAATATAGAAGAAACAATGAAAAAATGTATGAAGCATTACTTAGTATTGATGAATCGTCTTATTTCTAAAGCTAAATTTGGAAAAATTACGTCTAAATATTACATAAATTTCATTAAATATGGACATTTTATCACCTTCTCCCTGTCAATCGCCTTTAAAGAAAATAAAGGTACTGGAAGCATTTCAAGAACATCTAAATGTTGTAATGTGTTTAAAATCACAATAAACTTACCATAGTTTGAAATTGTATTATGTTTTATGTTAATCAATAAATAATACCAACGAAAATGTATCAAACTAAATGGAAAATAAAGGTATTGTAAGCAAACAAACAAACAAACAAACAAAAGTATGCTTTATTGCCGCAGAAAAATTCTACAATTTTATGGACAAAGCAAAATATACCTAAAAATAAGACATATCAAAACATTAATCGAAAATAATTTCGACAAGTCAGTGCTTTTATTTTTAAAATGTAAATTATCAATTTACCAAATCGTAAAACACACGTTAGAATATAGCATAACATTGCAAACAGTAAATGAATCATGATAACCTTATAAAAGTAAACAAACACACATGTACGAGGTGAATAATTTCGATGACATTGAAATCAAAATTGCAACTATGCGACCTTAAACTCTATGTTATTATAGTTATACAAATAATTGTGATGTTAAACAGAAGGTATATTGAACTAGTGCAGAATGTAGTATACAAAAAGAATTAAATTGTTTTTAATCCAATACCTAACAAAAATAATTAAGTTTTAAGTGAATGTTCGACAGTTCTTTTCCCTATATAATGATTTACAAAATTCTATGCTATGAGTTAGGACATGACTCACGAAAGATTTAAGTAAACAAGCGAGTTTAGTGACAATTTAAAGAGACTTACTCACTGAAAAAAAAAAAAAGCATTAACGCTGTAAAGTGGTCTCTCAATGAGGTATGCTTTGGTGTTTTTTCGAAATTGTGCAAGCATAGGGATAGATTTTAAATGTACTGGCAGATTGTTGTAAAGTTTTATGGCGTTGTAAATAATTGATTTTTTTATTAATTCTGTGGAAGGAATGGGAAGATAAATATCATGTCTAGAGTTTCTGGTAGGGTATACATGTTGTGGCCTTTCTGGGAGGGTGTTTATATGTTTTCTCAGCAAACATACCGTTTCCAAAATAAATAATGCAGGAAGTGTTAATATTTCATGTTTTTGAAATAGTATTGGCAGTGAGCTTTTATTTAGACCAAACAAATAACGAATGGCTCTCTTTTGAAGCATAAAAATACTACGAAATTGCTCGGTGGTACAGCAGCCCCAAAAGGGAAGGCCATAGCGGAGGTGGGATTCAAATAAAGAGAAATAAGTAAGTCTGGCAGAAGGAACGTCTAGTTCTTTTGAAACTGATCGAATGGCGAAGCAGGCGGTAGAAAGTTTTTTAGTTAAGGTGTCAATATGATTAGACCATTTTAGGTTGCTATTTATATTTAAACCCAGGAATTTAACCGACTCTACGTATTCAATATTGCTGTTATGTACCTGAAGTGGTTGTAAAGTTCCCTTATAAGATAACGCCATTTTATCGACGTTAAAACAAAGCATATTGGAATCGGACCAAGCCTTAATTATAACCAAGTCTTTGGAGATACTAGAGTGTAAAGACGTTGTATCAAAATCACTCCATGTTATGCTTGTGTCATCAGCAAAAAGGGAGATTCTTCCATTAATTTTAAGGTTCGTGATATCATTAATGTATAACAAAAAAAGAATAGGTCCCAAGACTGAACCTTGAGGAACTCCACTTGTAATCAACTTACAATCAGAATCGGAACCATTAGCCCTTACAAGTTGTTGCCTTTTTCCAAGATAAGATTTGAACCAATTTAAAGAAGTACCACGAATTCCATAAAAATGTAGTTTGTTTATCAGAATTTCATGACTAACACAATCAAAGGCTTTCGCATAGTCACAAAAAACTGAGGCAGTTGGGTGGTTGTTATTGAGAGATGAGTAGACGCCTCTAAGCAACGTGAACATGGCGTCACTGGTGCACTTGTTGGGTAGAAATCCGAACTGCTCCGGGGATATTATCTGATGTTTCAGGAGAAATGGCATAAGACGGTTCTTCAGTAGCCTTTCGATGATTTTTGATAGCACTGGTAGTAGTGCAATTGGGCGATAATTGCAAGAGTTAGTTTTTTCGCCGCCTTTATGAAGTGGAATAATTATAGCTGTTTTAAGGCAATCAGGGAATACACCTTTTATAAAGGACTCATTTATTAATGTTGTAAGGGCCTCTATGACTGGGAGTGGCAAGTTCAGGAATATTCTAATTGATAGGCCATCAGTGCTACACGAAGATTTACTTTTAATATTATGTATTACCTTCAATAGTTCAGTGTTGCTAACGGGACTTAAGAAAATAGCTATCAGCTAAATTTTTTGAAGGAGGGAGAAACTTTTTGAGGGTCCAAACTTGGCGAGATACTAGAGGTGACATTTTTGCTTACATTAATAAAATAATCATTTAGATCATTAGCCCCTGGCAAGTTCTGAGTCACAGGGTTTGATTTGTTTCTGAGGTTATTGATGATGGACCAGGTTTCTTTTGAAACGTTATTAGAGTTTGTTAGACGTTTTCGGTAGTGTAATTTTTTTGCTGACTTTTTAAGAGTATTTTTATAATTAGAGATATAGTAGAATAAGAAAGGAGTCGGTGAATTTTTTTATATATGAGAGCGAGCGCATATTTTTAGCAGAAATTCGTATTCCTTTCGTGGTCCACGGTTTATGCCGCTTAGGTTTGATATTCTTAAGCGGGAAGGCCTTGTTAAAAGCACTTAAAGTTTTATTTAAAAAAGTTCTGAAGTTTGTGTTGACATTATCAGATTCAAAATTCCAATTGGTGTTAAAGCAAATATTATGAAATACTGAGAAATTTGCGGCCGAGAAAATTCTGCCCCGATGGCGAGATCTTGGTAAGGGCCTAATAGGTAAACTAAACCTGGAAATTACCGCCTCGTGATCGGAAAGACCTGAGTTATAGACCTGTGATTGCACCTCTGATGGAGAAAAATCAGACGCCATGTAATCGATGATAGAAGAAGAGTTTTTTGAAATTCTAGTTGGCGAGGATACATTTGAAAGACCGAAAATCTTATAGAAATTAGATATTTCTGGATGGCACAAACAGTAGCATAGTCAATATTAAAGTCTCCGCATAGAATTTTTTTACCTTTAATCGGTAGGCTGTCTAGCAAACTTACCAGGCTATTTAAAAATGATTGTACATCAGAGTTTGGTGATCTATAAATACAAATTACATAAAGATCAAGGTTTTGATTATATACTATAGAGAATTCAAAAGAGCTATCCGCTAACAAATGATCATATTTAGATACCGACATGAAATCTCCATTTAGGGATAGAATCAGTGTTCCCCATGAGCTGAGTTTTTTCTGTCATATCTAGCTACTGTGGTATACCTCTCAATATAAAAGGGTTCGTTTAGATTCAGCCAGTGCTCAGTAATTGCAACAAGTTGGGGAACTCCAATTCTTTCAGAAATAGGTACAACTAGTTTTATTTCTTAGAGAAGCAATATTAATTAGAACCATATTAAGCCTAGTAACAACAGGAAGTTTTGAGGAATCTAGTTCCTCAGGACACGTCGTGTTTTCTAAAAATTTTTTTTGGGAGAATTGCTGGTAAAATAATTTTTATGGCATTCTCTGGTCCTCTGAAGATGAATCGATCTCTCCGAAGATATGTAGGATCCATAGGCTGCAAGATCCGCTCCACTTCTGCTGCGTTAAATCCGTAAGCAGCATGAAAATCGAAATATATCTTGTGTAGGGTTCTATAATCTATAGGAATGCCTTCAGAAGCCAAAAACAGCCTGGTGCTTGTATTTGTAAACCCTTCAAAGTGAATTGGCGCAGGTTGGTCGTGCAGGAAGGCGAGATATAACTTGAAGGCCTTTAAAATGGCTGGTTCTCTTAGTCTAGACATGAGGAAACGGTTATCAGAACTTTTTTCGGTTCGCGTAAGCTTCACTGTTGGGGGAGACATTGGATCAAAAATAGGTTCTTGGTCAGTAGGAGCTTTCTTGGAAAGACTATAGCAGTTGTCGCTCAACAAGACATCTGCTTTGCAGGCAGCAATGGCCTCTTTGTCAGAAGATATTATAGTGCCCTTTTGAGAAATTGGAGAGGAGACAACCAGTGAACTGACGGAGCTCGAGTTGGTGGGCAGTTTTTTCGGTGTGGAGGGAGGTGGGAGGTTCGGTGTAGATTTTTCTGTAAGTTCGGATACAGCTGACCGTTTTATTACTACGCCATGTGGCCATAGATTGCTGTCTAAAAGCTTTTCAGCTGACTTTTTTGACTGAGTTCCAATTTTAAAATCAATGTTTGAGATATGATTTATTAGGTGGTAGCATCGAATAAACTCTGTAGTCCCAAGCTTTTCCTTAACGTAGTGAACTATGTTGTTAGGCGTAAACCCTGCAAAGATTTCTTACGACTACATAGTGCCACCGTTGTGTATTATTACAAGCCAGCTTGCTGGAGCCTTCAGTAGTACTGGGAATATCCGTAGGTGTTACCTCAGTTTGTGTAGAGGCGGTGGAGCAGGTAGTTTCCATAGTTGGTGTAGGCAAGGGTATGGTGGTAGGGTATGTATTTTTGATATGCTTACACTTATGTTGGCTTTCATATTTGGAGTATAACTCCTTTACCAAGTCAGTTACACAAGTTAGGTTGCTCTTTATGTTAGCAATACCTGCTTTTAATTCAATTGAAGAGGAGTCCTGTACTTGGATTTTTATCACTTCTTCGGCATTGTTGAAGAGGATTTGGGAAATATTGAAAATATTCTGTTCCATATCCCTTAGAGACTTTAATAACATATCTGGTTTGTAAGCGGAAAACTCCCTCGAGAGATTATGGATATCGTCAATTTTTTTCTCCATGAGATCCCACCTGGATTCACTCTTCACTAAAATGTCATACATTTCAGAAATTGTCGGTACACTACTTGACAATTGAGATACACGGTTTGCGACTGAATCAAAAAGTTCATGTGGAATCAAATTTTGAGATACCTTTGTGATTTTATCGTTGAGATATTTCAAACTAGGGGAGTAGGGCGCAGAAAAATCGGAGGTGGGTTGATTTTTGTAATATCAAGATTTTTGTGGTAGCCTTATCAAGGCCCGTGTAATTCATGCAAAAAGATCGTTTACACTCGCCACTACAACGAAGTTTATTGTATTTGTCTTTCTCTGAAAACTCTTTACGGCAATTGTCACACTTGTATTCAGCCATATTTAGAAAATGAATAATTCGAAACAAAAATACACAGCGAAAACAAAACAGAACAAACACACGTACTGCGAAGCAGCTCGACTGCGAGGAACGCAAAACAAAGCACACCCGAACGGTACCGCAGTCGAAGCAATTTAATAAATCGTAGCTAGCTATGCGTGTGATAGAAAAATGTCCAGTTTAACCCGCTTAAGAAGGAAAGGAAAATTTCCTGAAATAATCCATTGCCATAGTAACGATTAGAGATAACAAAATTTGATTGGTTATAAAATATAGGTGTCATCACCAAGAACTGAAAAATTCTCGACTCCGAAGCTATATGCTCTTGTGTTATTTAAAAAAATAATTGCTAAATTTACATAACCGAAAAGTAGCTTTGTCTATTTGTATGTCCCGAGCTTAATGGATGGATATATCATTTTGACAATCAAAGGGCTATACAGAACACTGACAAAAAAATCGGAAAGTCATTTTCCGCGGAAAAAACATTGTTTACCGTTTTTCCAGTTGAAAATAAAAGGCTGCTATGGATATTTTTCAGTATGAAATGCACATAGCTAATGTTAGTGAAAATAAATTAGTTAAACCAAAGCTTGAAGAATAATCTTTATTGCGTCTAAAACAAAACAGCATAGTTAAAAAGCTTCATGTGCATGAGCGTGGCTAGGGGTGGCCGATGAGAACATATGCTACCCCCTCCGGCAAAGTCTTTACTAAGATAACTCTGGTGCAGTTTATATTAAAAAATTACACTTTATTTTTAGTTATCAATTTAATTTTTCGCCACATTTTTTTTCCACGGTTGATGAAGTGTGGTTGTTAGTAACACAAAAGGAATGACTTTTTTTTGGTCATCTGTATTTTTTGCATTTTTGATTCCCCACCGGGATTTCATGCCTTTGTGAGAATTACTCTCGCCAGAATGGCAGCACATGTTCGAAATGATGAGATATTATGCCGCCTGGAAGCATTGTGCTTAAAATTAGTGTTTTTTAGTGCTTTATCCTAGCCTAAAGTAGTCAATGGAAACGGAAAAAATCTGTTGCAATACTAGTTTTTTAACGTCGATACTTCAATATATCGCCTTAAAAAAATTAACGATATATATCGATATTTAAGAAAACTATAGGTTATTCGATAGGTTTGTAATTTTTTTAAATCCCTATTGTCGATAAATAATGGTTATTGGATTTTTAAGGCTACTTGTGCATATCTGATTGTGATTATTTACACAACATAACGACCAAAAATAAATCTAAATAAAATAATAATTCTAAATAGTAGAGGGGCAAGTTTACACATAAAAAACTAATAATTAAAAATATTAATTGGCCATTTTTTTATCTATTATAATAAATATTTTACTAAAGAGGATGTCGCAGTAACTCTAAATTGTGTCAATTTAGGAGACATCAATGCTCGCCGAACTCGCGACACTAAATATTAGAAGAGATCTTTTAGGTAAAAGAGGAATATTAAATTTGGCTGTTAATCTTTGGGGTTGAAATTTGATGCAGGTTAGCTTAAGATAAAGTTTCTCGGAGTTAGCATACGTTTTAATAGAAAACAAACTTATTCTTAAAAAAAACTGAATAACTAAATCAAAGAAAGAACGCTGAATTTTGTTTTAATTAAAAAGCAGTTTTAAACCTATTCACTTATACAGGAAGAAGAACATTTTTTGTTCTTTGAGATACTTGCACGTACGGGGTGAGTTATTATATTATGACACCCACCTACAGGGTTATTTATTAACAAAGATAGAGAAAAAGTGTAAGGTGAAAAATACGATTTTTTTTAGTAGAATACCCTATATAATGTTTATTTTTATAAAAGGCCAGTGTCTACTGATATAATTTGATTATATTGGGGCAAAGCCTTTATCAATTATTTTGGTTTAACTGCAACATTACTTGCTATATAAGTCTAAGGTAGTATTATAATATAATGCAAAAACAAAAAAAGAATATTCATACGAATTATAAAAATACAGGGTGTTTCATTTAAAAAAACATATTTCGTTATATTTTTTGGGGCACATAGGTAGGTATGCGATAGTCGTTTGTTTTTTCATAACGGATTCTGCGCTACTCTTGTCTGCCGGCTTCCTCATCACGCTTGGCAATATTACGCGTTAGTTTCTCGGATGAATGCAGGCTTTTCCAAGAATCGTAAACCAACAGGATTATACTTAGGTATCAAAAGCCTCTGTAGTTCTTGTGTTTTTTGTTTTCGTTTTCGCTGTAAAAGTGGTTATATTTAGGCATTTTTTGTAATCTCTTGAAAACCTTATTTTTTAATTTTTTGAAAGAAAATATGTATGACAATTATAACAATTGTTAAAAAATCGCAATACTTTTTTTTTACTTTCCTATTTGAGAATCACTTTACCTATTTGCTTTTTAAATTAATACATACAATACGATTTGGGGCATCCTGTCATAAAAGAACATAATATAACAAAATTTCATAAGAAGGCACTCATAATATATATTTTTGTCCTTCCATTATGTTTAAATTTGAAAGAGCACAAATATTATTATTTAACATGTTTTGCTAAAAAGCCTATAGCTAAATTCAATAAGTTCCTCGTATAATAAATATTACATTAATCCAAATGATCGTAAACACGATCTTTGCGCCATGTTCTGCTGCGCTTGATAATTAAAATTTTTTCCTGCTCCGGAAAACTTAATATTTAAAATAAATGTAACAATCTATATATATATATATTCGTAATCAGGAAAACGAGGTGTATCAACTAAAAACTTCCATAAGAATAAAACACAATCTTCTTCGCAGCGCTTTTCCACACCACCCTGTATACATTATTATTACTTGCCTAAAAACTACTTATAGTACCCTACAACTTTTGTATAAGCAATTTTTCTTTATAACACCAGATAAAAAAGTTAAAGTGGGCTTCCATTTATAATGGAACACCCTATACATTATAAACTGTAACAACAATATTTATTTCCCGAGTGGTTCGGTTATTAATTCAAGTAATTAACAATGAATGTTTTAGGGTAAATAGAGAATATTAGCAAATCTTTTGTGGTAAAAAAATTTTTAAAAAATCTATCCGGGGGCGAACTCCACAACCCTCCAGTAAAAAAACTAAAATTACCCCCATGCTGACACCTCCTGTCAAGAGAAAAAACTGAAAATTATGAACGCCTTGCTACATGTGATAATTAGATGATACCTGCAAACTGCCTACAGTTCAATACTATTGTTCCAGAACTTCTAAGAATTCTTCTAAGATAATACCATACGAATAAAGTAAATAAACAATGATATTTAAGTAAAAATATTTTTACATTATATTTTGCAAATTTTTGGCTTTCATTAACATGTAGAGGGTTTAGAAAGTTCAAAAGAGCTGTCAGTGGCTCTTAATAGGCCATAACAAAAGAGTACTTAGTGAGCTACAATTAAAAAAAATGGGTATTTCTTAATTATCTTGCTCTTAAGTTTGTTCGTTTTCACATTACCATGCATGGCGCCTTATTACAAGCCTCTATTTAACTTTACTTATCAGTCTGGGTCAATTATTTTATTTCAATTTGAATCACTTCCACTTGACCTATTGATTTGAAATTTAGAACACATATTATAGGTCCTATAATAATACAAAATTTTAATAATCTTGACCGTGACCCGATTTTATTTTTTTAAGTAATTGCATTATAATTTTATACACATATAGGTTGAATGACAATTCAATAATTTGACTTATTATTAGTTACCTAGTCTATTCGATGATTTTTCAACTGAAATACAAATATTTATGAAAATATATAATAATTAACTAAAACTTCATAAGAAAAATGAATTAATTTCACAAAAAATAAAATACTTAGTTATATATACTACCTATCGGCAAAAAACATTATTTTCATTTCTTTTATTCTAATATGCCAGCATAAGCGTCAACAGCTTAAAGGAAAACTCAGGGTAGAAAGGTATCCATTCAAATTCAAGTTAGACTCCTTTATGAGACCTAAAACTAATATCTATCATGCTTTATTCCAAAAATCCGTCCTCCAAAGGTGTGCGGTTATTTTGACGCATCCTACATAATTGTTTTTTAGCTAAAACTAAAAAAAAATGTTTTTAAACAAATAGTATCGCCGCGCATGCAGTAAGTTTTGGCGCGTTGTTGTAGGTAGCGCGGTTTAGATTCATGTGCAGCGAAATGAAGCTAGACTGAATGAAACATTGCGGCGGATATCCCTCGATTGATCCCAGTAAAACTGAAAGATAGCAGAATTCGGATCCCTTTTAGGGGGCCTTAATTTTCCATTTCTTATATTGTCTGCTTGGTGTATGATTAGTATTTGATATAACTAAATGCATTTTTCAACTTAAACTGTGTTTATTTAGTATAAATATAACCTAAATAGAATTTTTTTTCCAGGTATGTTGTTTATAAAAGCCCTTGAATTGCAAAGTTACTACAAAAACGGTAAGATGCAAACAAAAATGTTATAATTTTATTTGTTAGTGTGTAATTTTCTTCTCAGAAATCTCGACTTAAAGGACGAAACATGAGAATAGATTGGGTTTTTATACAAACTGGAGATCCGAGACAAAATTGAAACAGTCGAAATTCTCGACAAAATTGAAACAGTCAAAACCGAAAAAGACACGACAACGTTCAGGCCCCACTAAATAGATGCAAGCTTTGAAATGCCGAAGAATCGTAAACCACATAGGATAGTTACATCGACGTCGTCGGCGATCTATTTCCGTTAGTTTAGCGCGAGGGAGCGTTGTTGCCTGGCCCGGTCGAAACAAGTTTCATGCGTTATTTCTATAGGACGATAATATGGTTTAGTCTTTTGATCCTGTTATTTTGATTTTCAATGTAATAAATTTCGACAAATTTTATATCATATGATTTTCGGTCAAAAAGCAATGGTCAATTGCTCATCAAAATGATTTAAAATATTATATTTGGACATAAAAATAAATTTATATTTGGACATATTAATAAATTTAAAAAGCAAATAAGTAAGTGATTCTCAAATAGGAAAGTAAAAAAGATGGTATTACGATTTTTTAACAATTGTTATTATTGTCATACATATTTTCTTTCAAAAAATTAAAAAATAAGGTTTTCTAGAGATTACAAAAAGTGCCTAAATATAACCACTTTTACAACGAAAACGGAAAAAAAACACAATAACTACAGAGGCTTCTGATACCTAAGTATAAATAACTTATTAATTAACAGAAAATTAACGAAGCTGAGATTTGCATTAATACTAAAAAAGCTACAAGGCAGAGCAAACATTAAAATTAAAAGTACCTCTTATATGTTAAGACACAACTTGCCTGAAACATTAATACAAAAAATAATAAAAAATCCAAGTACCTGTATCCATAGCCTGGCGAGTAATTTTTGTGACTATTTTTGCAATTATACACAACACACGTATTTCCAGACATTGTCTTTTGTAATGTAGACTCCTGCGAAAGTAAATATATCGGTTATAAAAATTGTTTTAATTCTTACGTTGGCTAATTACTTTTCACTATGCACAAAACAACACTTTTTCAAACTTGTGTGATCTATTACCACTTGTAAAAACTAAAAAGAGAGCCGAAGAACGTTACGCTTACGAGAAGTAACTATCCTGTGTGGTTTACGGTTTTTGGAAAAGCCTGCATTCATCCGAGAAATTGACGCGCAAACTAAAATAATTGATGAACGCTTTGCGCCAATATAATCAAATTATATCAGTAAAGAATGGTCTTTCATAAAAATAAAAAATATACAGGGTATTCCATTAAAAGAAACGTATTTCTTACCCTATGCTTTTTGTATTTACACTTTTTCTCTCTCTTTGTTAATAAATAACCCTGTAGGTGGGTGTCATAATATAATAACTCACCCAGTACATACAAGTATCTGAAAAAGTAAAAAATGTTCCTTTTTCTGTATAAGTTAATAGACTTAAAACTGCTTTTTGATTAAAATAATATTTAGCGTTGTTTTTTTTTTTGATTTAGTTATTCAGGTTTTTGTAGGAATAAGTTTTTTTTCTATTAAAACGTATGCTTACTCCTAGAAACTTCATCTCAAGCCAGTGGCGGCTCGTGAGTATATTGAAGGGTGAGGCTACATGAGGTTAATTTTGTTTAAATGTGAATAAATTTCCACGTCACCCATGAGGTATTATTCTGCGACGCGTTGACCTTTTTTTTTAATGGAGGTCATCGCCAATAGCCCTACTAAACCATTAAAAACTAAAAAAATAAACTCTAAAAAAAGTAAATAAAAAGTAAACAAAACAAGTAAAATATGTACACCTATCACTAAAATATAGCGGTGATTGCGATAATAAAAACATAATTTAGTTTATTAAAACTTAAAATAAATAGTTGTATGAAATAAGATAAAAAAACTACTTTTTGTACATTAAATCTATACGTCTGTCTTTTAAGGTTGCAAATTTATCTATAATTTGGTCGTAAAAGTTTTGGTCTTCACTAAGTTCTGACAGTAATTCCTGCTCTATTGACATCATTGCTAAACCCGAAAGCCGTTCTTGTGTCATTGTGTTTCTTAGGTAGGTTTTGATCCGTTTAAGACATGAAAAATTTCGTTCGGCCGATACACTTGTTGCGGGAATAGTTAAACCTAAATTAAAAAGCTTATATGCTTCCGCAAAAATTGCTTTAAAATCTTTAAATAACAAAGCTAGACTTTTTTCGACATCTAAATTTGAAAATTGTTCATCCCTATACAATACAGAAAGCTCATTCTTTAATCTATCTCTGTCAAAAATGTTTGGATAATTTTTTAATAAATTATTTAATAAGTCGTCTGGAAAGCATTTAACATATTCCGAATATTTTGTGCAATCGACTAAAGCAAAGAAATTTAAATTATTTAAATTTTCAAACCGCGTCCCTAATTGAAGAATTATACAATCTATTATTTCGAAATATAATATTTTATATTTAGTAAAAATATCAAAGTCGCTAGAACATTGCCCTCGACGTGTGTTAGTTGGCAGAATAGTGGCTTTTTTAGCAATATTGAAAAGTTCTTTGAAATGGTCCTCGTTTCTAAATTCAATAATTCGTTGCTTGGCAAGGTTTATTTGCGAAATGCAGTAATTTATATCTAAATGCTTTAACTGTAATATTTGAAACAGTACATCAGTGCAACTAAAAATTTGTTTATAAATATGCGTTAAAAGGCAAAATTCGAAATCATTAAAATGCTTTAGAAATCCTTTTGCACCATTCAAATTCTGTTCCAGAACTTAAGTCATTAATAATAGTTTCAAATACTATAATTAAATTGTCCCATTCATTAGCCACTAAGTTTAAAATTTTAGACCGTGTATACCATCGCGTTTCTACAGCTCGAATTCTTTTACCTACTATCTGATTAAGCACAAAAGACCGTTTTGGTGATTGGTGGAAATAATTTGGTATTCCTAATAAAGTGGCAAAAAAATACGACTTTGGGTAATCAGTTATATTCCCTGTTGTAAAACTAGATTTAATCTGTGGGCGCAACAATGAGTAAACATAGCTAAAGGAGCAATAGATCTAACTTTTGTTTGAAGCCCATTTATTTCACCTGCCATAACACTAGCCCCATCGTAACACTGCGCGACCAATTTATTTTTAAAGTGATAAGGCTCTAAGCTGTTTTGTATTAAATGAAAAAGGCTCTCTGCTGTTCTATTATCGCTAACGTCAAAAAGTCCTAAAAATCTTTCTTTTAAAGATCCGTTGGTCACATACCTAACTGTTATCGAACACTGTGATTTTTCTGTTATATCAGTACTATCATCCGCAATTACGCCAAAAAAACAACAATCGGTGCCATTGATTTCTTTTTTTATATATTCTTGAATATAGTCATGTATGCAACCAATTAGTTCATTTTGTATAGTCTTAGATTATCCCGTAAAAATATTACTAAATTTAGCACAATGTTCAGTAAGTTCGGCATTTCTTTTTATTAAGCATGCAAATATTTCCTTAAAATTGCCACGGTTAAAAGAATCTGTTGTTTCACTATGACCTCGAAATGCCAAGTCCTGTTTACCCAAAGTAATAGTAACATCAATTAAATAATTTAATAATAAACGGTTTTTTTCGAACATTTTCATTATAAAATATTTTATTAAGACTTGCATTTTCTTGTAGTGCATCCGCAATAGTCGCCCTATTTTGCTCCAGTCTTGTAAGTGCTACCGAATTTTTAATATGCTCTCTTGAACTTTCATGCGATATATGCTCGTGAACATTTTTTTAAATCCGAATATCCGCCCCCTGTTCCAATTATTTTTGACGCAACCTAATAAAATACAAGGCCAACAATATAAGCTTTTATAAATACTTGCATAGCCGCCTATAAGTTTCGTACCAAGATATTTGAAAAGTTCTTGAATATTTTAAGACCTTGCCTCTTATCGTTAAATATTGCTAAAATTTTCGCGTCGGACGGCTACCTAATATCTGTTTGGTTTTCAGTTTCGCTTTTCTTAAAAAAGGCGTTTCAATTAATGAAGCAATAATGTCGTGACACACAAAAGCAAAAAGCAAATACAAAAAATGGAACGGTCCAACTTACCAAATCAAAACAAAACAAAAACTTACTATCACCTTAAAAGACAGAACGCCCTCAATCAAAATTATCGCAATCTATTTCCTATTTCTTTCTCAGCCGCACGCACCACGTAAAAAGAAGCCGTTGGAATATTTCGCTAGTCATGTGATTTAAATAACCAATAAAAGCATATCCAAGCTACAGATTTATCTCCTCAAGAATGCAATAGAAAACGCGTGCATCGGCAATCGCCATCCCGCTCTGTCGTAATCAGGTGAGTCGCCAGCATCGGCACCTGCCGTTGATAAATAGGTCAGAAGTCGAAACTTTCCAAGCTAAAATTATTTCGCCTCATTCGAGAGCACTTTAGGAATGGGTTTGCACGGATTGCGCGGTCGGTTTTTTGATGTGGTCAGAATTTATTTTCTAAAATATTTATTATGGGATTATATTTTGTTTTTTTTTTTAATGTTATTATGTTGTAAAACTGTTAAAAAGTATATTTCTAATTGGTAATAGATAAAAAGTTATATAAAAAAATTCTCTTTTCCTTTATTTTGGGGGTGAGGCGCGGCCTCAGAGGCCTACCCTGACGAGCCGCCACTGTCTCAAGCTAACCTGTATCAAATTGCAACGCCAAAGATTAACGGCCAAATGTAATATTCTTCTTTTACCTAAAAGATCTCTTCTAATATTTAGTGATTGGAAACGCCGCGTCTCGTTCCTGTTCGCGAGTTAAGGGTTACCGCACGAAATAATATAGTTTCGGCGAGCATTGATGTCTCCGAACTGATTCGAGGCGTCTCATTTAAATGAGTTATCTATTGCGTAAGCTGTAATGAATCTTTGGTTATAAATACTATGTGGTACCGGCACGGACAAAAAAATGAAGGTCCCAAAAACCTAAGAATCTTCACATTTACATTGTTCGACCCCTTTTTAGCGGAGATCATTCCACTCTGAGCTATATGAGACTCAGGCAGGATTCCGAAACAACGTAGATGACTGACCACATGGCTCTCCCCTTGTAGTGATCGGCGGGAAACTGATCTTAGGGATTCAGGTCGGCCGTCTACAGGTGTTGATTATGTCAACACTATTCATCGAATGAATATAGGCTTGTTCAGTTTGTGAGATTATTAAGAGGATTTCAGACTGAATTTAAATTTTCGATTCTACAGCTGCACAACCCTATTAGTCTAACCAATGAGGCGAATCTGCCGCCAAATATAAAGTACGGCGGTTGGCTTTGGAAAAGGCGCCATCATTTAGTGAAAAAAGTAAAGAAAAGCACTTTTTGAAAAACAAAAGTTAAAATAAAATTTAAGTATCTAAATTCACCAACGAAATATCGAACATTTTACAGTTTTTCAATAAACAAAAAGATAAACTTCTTTGAAACAGAAAAAAACAAATTATGGAACTGACTTTCCGATAATCTTAGCAAATGAACAACATACTGCTTTTACTATAGTTAATAAAACTTTGTTGAAAAGTTAACGCAATTTAGAGTTACTCCGACATCCTCTTTAGTAAAATATTTATTATAATAGAAGATGGAAAAATGGCCTAAAAAAATATGTATAGAAGGAATTATAGTTTCTAACTATTCAATTAATATTTTTATTTATTAGTTTTTTATGCGTAAACTTGCGGCTCTACTATTTAGAATGTTATTTAGTTTTATTTTGTGCAATATATATTGTGCAAATAATTAGAAATCAGATATGCGCGAGTAGCCTTAATAATCGAATAACCATTATTTATCTACAAAATAGATTTCAAAAAATCATAAATCTATCGAATTACATGTAGTTTTCTTAAATATCCATATAATCGTTATTTTTTTTTAAAGCGATATATCGAAGTATCGACGTTGAAAAAGTAGTATCGCAACAGATTTTTTTCATCTCCTTTGACTGCTTTAGGCTAGGATAAAGCACGAAAAACACTAATTTTATGCAGCTCCCACTTTCCACAATTCTTCCAGGCGGTATAATATCTCATCATTTCGAACACGTTCCGCTATTCTGGCGAGAGCAATTCTTCTCACAAAGGCATGAACGCCGCCAGAATGAAATATCGGTGGAAAATCAAAAATGCAAAAAATACTGATGACCTAAAAAAGGTCATCCCTTTTGTGTTACTAACAGCCACACTTCTTCAACCATGGAAAAAATCTGTGGGGAAAAATTAAATTGATAACTAAAAATAAAAGGTAGTTTTTTAATATAAACTGCACCAGATTTATCTCAGTAAAGACTTTGCAGGAGGGGGGGGGACAAATGTTCTCATCGGCCACCCCTGGCAACGCTCATGCACATGGAGCTTTTTAACTATGCTGTTTTGTTTTGGACGCAATAAAGATTATTGTTCAAGCTTTGATTTAACTAATTTATTTTCACTTACATTAGCGATGTGCATTTCATACTGAAAAATATCCATACCAGCTTTTTATTTTCAACTGGAAAAACGGTAAACAACGTTTTTTCCGCGGAAAATGCACTTTCCGATTTTTTTTTGTCAGTATCCTGTATAGCCCTTTGATTGTCAAAATGATATGTCCATCCATTAAGCTCAGGACATACAAATACACAAAGCTACTTTTCGGTTATGTAAATTTAGCAATTATTTTCTTAAATAACACAAGAGCATATAGCTTCGGAGTCAAATTTTGTTACCTCTAATCGTTACTATGGCAATAGATTATTTCCAGAAATTTTCCCTTCCTACTTAAGCGGGTTAAACTGAACATTTTTCTATCAAATTACAAGAGTTCCAACCACACTACACCACAACTTGTTACGTTCTGTACGCGCGTTTCGTTAACCAAGTTAGCATCATCAACAGATGATATAAACTAAAGTAACTTATACTAACCGAGACTATTTATAGGTAAATGTGGTCACACTTAGTTGCACTCGACTGCACCGTTGTCAAGTAAACAATAGAGGGGACTATAGGCAATAGGCCCTCTGTCTTTATTTAGTGCTTTCTTCCACATTTAACTATTTCTATACTCTCAAATGCATCCAATAATCTATTATTAGATACATTTTTAATCAACTTAAGATTATTTATTCCTATTCGGTGATTGTTTTCCAAAGCATGTTGGGCAACGCTTGACTTTTCTGTTCTTCCGTATCTCAAATGTGCCATGTGTTCTTTAAAACGAATGTTTATGGAGCGTTTAGTTTGCCCAACATATTTTAGATCGCAGTTATTACAGCTAATTTCATAGCTGCCACTCCTCTCCCTCAAGTCGACTTTGTCTTTAGGGTTTCCAAGGAGATTTTTCAAACTGTTCTCCGTTTTGTAGGCTACTCTAAAACCTACGTTTTTAAATACTTTTTCTAGACCTCGCGTATATCTGGGATCATATGGGATTACTATGAATTTATTGGAAGCCTCAGGTGTTGAAGAGTGGTGGCATCTTTTAACATTTTCTTATACTTATGTCTATTTACTAATTTATGTACAAAATTATCATTATATCCATTACTTTTAGCTATATTTTTAATCCGATTCATTTCATTGTTAAAACGTTCTTTACTTAATGGAAAATTAACTAACCTGTGAGTTAAGAAATGGAATGCTGCCATTTTGTGTTGACGGCAATGAAAAGAGTCGGATGTTATATACCTATCACTATTAGTAAATTCCCTATAAATGTCAAATTCTAATTTATCGTTATTTCTAATAACTAACGTGTCGAGGAAAGGTAATTGCCCATTGTTCTCCTTTTCGTACGTAAAATTAATGGAAGGATATTTATTGTTTAATGTTTTTGAGAAAGTGTCCAAATTTTCTGTTTTAGTACTAAAAATAGCCAATATATCGTCTACGTATCTATACCACACCCTTGGGAAATACTTGAGTTCTTTTTTGAATTGGGTTTCTAATCTGCCCATAAACAAATTTGCAAGGAACGGAGATAAGCAACTGCTCATCGCAGTTCCCTCAAGTTGTTTATAATATTTATTGTTGAATTGAAAAAAAATTTAATTCATACATAATTTTGTGAGAAGTAAATATTAATCAATAATTTATTTCTTCAAATTATTGATTTCAAGTAGTTCCTTTACGTACTCTAAAGCTAGTGGTATGGGTACACTAGGAAACAATGAGCTGACATCAAAAGATATTAAAATTTCACCTTCTTTTAAGTGAACATTCTTAATTTTATCTAAGAATTCTAACGAGTTAGTAACCTCAAAGTTATCATAGGAGATATTTAATTTGCTGAATTCTTCTACTAACCATTTTGAAATATTGTACGTTGGTGATCCAACAGCTGAAACAATAGGTCTCATGGACTTCCCAGGTTTATGGATTTTGGGAAGGCAATACAGTTTAGATAACTGTGGGTTACTATGTGTTAGTTTGAATTTTAGTTTATCGGACACAAGGTTTTTACACTGTTTTAAAGTACTTTTTACTTCTGTTATCATTTTTGATAACAGGTTTTTCTCAATTAAATCGTTTGAATCAAATTGTCTACTCTTTTAAAATAATCTGTATCTAGTATAACAACCTTATTTCTTTGTCAGCTTTTAAATAAAAACATTCCTTTTTCTTCAGTCCTTGGATAACTTCAGTATTTTTAACAACGTTTTTTGAGATTTGATTTCTGCAAGCCTCTCTAATGAATCCTTTAGTTGACTCCGGCACGTATTGAATGGAACTTTCGATATTCCCTATATAGTTGGTAAGCTATTTTTTACTAGAGGCTCTGCAAAATTCAAACCTTTATTCAAAAGGGCGATTTCTCTATTATCAAAGAACTGAGAAGAAAGATTTTTCTACAATGTTCTCGACTTCCGAAGAAATTTGTTTTTGTGGTTTCAACTTTCTCAGTTTGTTGTGAACACATTTTCTTCAAAAATTTGGCATCGATAACTACGAACATTTTTCTTTGGAAATCCAACCATTGTTCAAATTCTAAATTATTAAGCTTATAAGTGAGTTTTTTTAATAATCCGTATGCTTCAATTTCAAGCATACGTCGTTTGCTATACAGATTTTTAAATTCTAAAACTAGCCACTTTTGTTTGGCAAAAGATTCAACCTTCCCAACCGAATTCAAAAAAGAACTCAAGTATTTCCCAAGGGTGTGGTATAGATACGTAGACGATATATTTGCTATTTTTGATACTAAAACAGAAAATTTGGACACTTTCTTAGAAACATTAAACAATAAATATCCTTCCATTAATTTTACGTACGAAAAGGAGAACAATGGGCAATTCCCTTTTCTCGACACGTTAGTTATTAGAAATAACCATAAATCAGAATTTGATATTTATAGGAAATTTGCTAATACTGATAGGTATATAACATCCGACTCATTTCATTGCCGTCAACACAAAATGGCAGCATTCCATTTCTTAACTCACAGGTCAGTCAATTTTCCAATAAGTAAAGAACGTTTTAACACTGAAATGAATCGGATTAAAAATATAGCTAAAAGTAATGGATATAATGATAATTTTGTACATAAACTAGTAAATAGACATAAGCATAAGAAAAGTTAAAATATGCCACTACTCTTTAAACATCTGAGGCTTCCTAAATTCATAGTAATCCCATATGATCCCAGATATACGCGAGGTCTAGAAAAAGTATTTAAAAACGTAGGTTTTAAAGTAGCCTACAAAACGGAGAACAGTTTGAAAAATCTCCTGGGAAACCCCAAAGACAAAGTCGACTTGAGGAAGAGGAGTGGCATCTATGAAATTAGTTGTAATGACTGCGATCTAAAATATGTTAGGCAAACTAAACGCTCCATAAACATTCGTTTTAAAGAACACATGGCACATTTAAGATACGAAAGAACAGAAAAGTCAAGCGCTGCCCAACATGCTTTGGAAAACAATCACTGAATAGGAATAAATAATCTTAAGTTGGTTAAAAATGTATCTAATAATAGATTATTGGATGCATTTGAGAGTATAGAAATAGTTAAATGTGGTAAGAAAGCACAAAATAAAGACAGAGGGCCTATTCCCTATAGTCCCCTCTATTGTTTACTTGACAACGGTGCAGTCGGGTGCAACCAAGTGTGACCACATTTACCTATAAATAGTCTCGGTTAGTATAAGTTACTTTAGTTTATATCATCTGCTGATGATGCTAACTTGGTTAGCGAAATGCGCGTCCAGAACGTAACAAATTGTGGTGTAGTGTGGTTAGAACTCTTGTATTTTGATCTATCTTCCACCACAGTTTCCAGTGTTAGAACTGAACATTTTTCTATCAAACGCATAATTATATTAAATTGTTTACAATACCTTTATTTTCCATTTATTTTGATAAATTTTCGTTACTATTATTTATTGATTAATATAAAACATAATACCATTTCAAACTATGGTAAGTTTATTGTGATTTTAAACACATTACAACATTTAGATGTTCTTGAAATTCTACCAGTACCTTTACTTTCTTTAAAGGCGAATGACAGGGAGAAGGGGTTAAATGTCTATATTTAATGAAATATATGTATTATTTAGACGCAATTTTCCCAGACTTAGCTTTAGAAATATGACGAAATGATTCATCAATACTAAGTATTGGTTCATACATTTTTTTAAATATCTTCTCCTCATGCGATGTTTGTACCTACCATTTGTGCGGTGAAACACATACCTCAAATTACTATGAGACTACTAAACTTTTCCATCTTGGAATAGCGTTAATTGGTATATACTTATTATCACTGTCAAAATTCAATTATATAATAAGCGCATAGCCGCCTACATTTTGTTAGCATTTTATCCTGATTCAAAAGACAAGAAATGCTACATCTTGTTGAAACGCGTCTTTTTATGCACTTTATATAAAGAAGTAAATCCTCCTTGTGTTTTAGTAACAACAATTCAAAGAAGGGATTTTATTTAATCTCAACCTAGATTTATACTAATATAAAAAATAAAATATTTGTATTATATAGGTAGTACTAATAAATTGGCTTACTAACTGCTATTTAACAATAATTAGATTCCAGGACCGGATATTATTTTATTAAAATAGATCCAGTAACATCCATATATTGCTTAAAAAAAAAGTAGATTTACAAAATTTTGTTTATAAAATATCTTCCGTATAGTTTAGTAACAACAGTTTCAGCAAATTTTCCTTTAAAGTATTATTAACTCACATTTAATTATTTCTAATAACTAGAATTTAAGGAAGGCATTTTAATTAACCTAATTTTATTATTGAAAAAATATAAGCGGAAATCTGTACTAATATGAAAAAAAAACTTCCATTAACTTTAATTTCGAATATTTCTAATATATACGTAGTACTAATAATTTTTGACTCACTAATTGCTATTTCCTGAGACTAAAATCCCAAGAAGAAATTTTATTTTGTTAAAGAATTACAATAACATTCATACATTTCACTAAAGAAATAGACAAACAAATTTTAATTAACCACAGGGGCACAGCAAAAATGTTTCCGACACCAAAATATCTTACATAGTTTATTATACTTATTAACAATCTGTCTTGCAAAAGTCTCAGTTGTCGCCGGTTTTATAAATCCATGCTCATTATATTTTATTTATCTACCTGTACTTAAAGTTCGAATATTAAATGAGAAATACCTGCATTTATTATAGCAAGTGTACTTTATAAGGGGTTTAAATACATATAACATAAGTCCTAAATTGTTAGTTAGTTGTATTTCAACCACCAGTTGATCGAGAGCTGTTCGTATTTGAGAAATTAGAGAGTTCTAAGTCGCGAGGTTGTGTAAATAAGCTGGATCATTTATGTTACACACGTATTGAAGTGACTTTTGTGAAATAAAAAATTTCTCTTATTCCTTTCATAAAAAGGCTTACCACCTATATTTTGGCTGCAAAGTTGGGACCAAGATAAAATTGAGCTCCCCTCAACTGCTGCAACAAATGTGCGTCCAACATTCGTGGCTGGCTAAGTGCAAAAAAGCGTAAGATGCCCTTCGCTGTTCCTATGACCTGGCGAGAACCGAAAGACCACGTTACTGACTGTTAGTTTTACTTGACACCTCCCATCAAAAAAGGCTTTTCGGAGAAAAAAAGGTCTGCGATACAACATCCAAGTTTACAATCCACCTCAGGAATATACCCTTGATTCTGATGATGATCAAACGGATTCAAACTATTGGCCTCTCGATTGCAACAATGGAATTTACTTCAAGATGAAGTAAAACTTTCTGTGTACCGAAGTTGTCAGAAAAAACTAACACCATTTTTTGATATGGAAAACAATTTGGGAACCTGTAGGGACATGCAGGGATTAATAGCAGCTTTAAATCTGGACTGTGATCTAAAAGACTGGAGACTTTTTATTGATTCCTCAAAAGTAATTCTTAAAGCTGTGTTGCTCCATAATGGAAACAAGTTGCAAGTCCCAATTGGTCATGTAGTCCACATCAAAGAAACGTATAGTAATTTGAAATTGTTACTAGATACCATACAATAGGAAAGATATAAATGGCAAATTTGTGAGGATTTTAAACTGGAACTTACGAAAAACTTTGTGAAGGACAAAGAAGACTGTGCTTTCAGTTATTTAAAAGAAATGTCCTCTAGAATCAGTAATGCTAAAATTAAAGGAGGAATATTTGTGGACTCTCAGATTAGGAAACTTTTCTGAGATGCGCAATTCGATTCCATATTTGAACGCAAGGAAAAAGACGCTTGGAATGCCTTTAAACAGTTGCATCAAATTTCATTTCCTGGATGCTTGTCTGGATTATTTTCCGGAAAATTGTGGTGTTGTAAATGACGAGCACGGTGAGAGGTTCCACCAAATTGGAACTGTGAGGTGTTATCCCACTACTGCTGGACTATTTCGAGAGGTGCCCCAGAGACTGCTTTCAAAAAGCAGGCTAAGATACGCAAAATGAGTGGCTAAACTTTAGATTAGACTATTAGATTCAGTGATAAAAATGTGGTATTTAATTGCTTTTGTTAAACTAACAATATATTGTCATCTGTATTTTGTATGTCCGTTGTATATGCTTATAAATTAAAATTTTGTAACAAATAATTGAAAATATTTGGCGAGCTAACTGAATTTTTTAATAAGTATTTTTTTGTTTGGGTGTAGTTGAATCAAAAAAAATAGGTTTTGTTCAAGAAACTAAAATGATATAGAAAAAATATATATAGTTTTTTTCAATATCAACATCCCAAATCGGCTGTGTCCTTAGATTTGTATAAAGATATTTAAAAAGCAACTTTTTTATTGGTGAAATTTTTAATTCGTGAGTGTGTTTACACTTGTTTGCATTAGTAAGGTTTACTTTTGGGTAAAAAGAGTAATTAAAAATTTGCCGTCCGCGGTTAGCCCAAATCAATGATTAAAAGTTTGCTCCTGTTTTTTTTTGCTACTGGATATTTTTTTCAGATTCAACAAATCGAATTCGTTTTTTGGTTAATTTAAATTTTGTATATGTTAAAGATGTGCCCTTTAAGTATCTGCTTTTGAAATGGTAGTATTAGTCTAGCCAATTACGTAGGACATAGTAAAGACGTGTTCGAAAAGATATAAGAATAACTGTTTAATTTCTTAATCTCAAAACATAAACATTTTAACAACATTATTTTTTTATGTTTTAAATAATATGTATTTTTATAATTGAACGTAGTGAAAAAATCGTTTAGACTCAATAAGAAAATCAAGTGCTTACAAAAAATAATTTTTAAGCAAAAAAATTATTTAATAATATTTTATTTTTTAATAATATAATAAAATAAAAATAAAATAAAATAATATTTTTATTTATTTCTAATTTATTGTATAAAAAAAACAAAATCTACCCAAAGGTGGAGAGTACCGACAAGCGTGTTTTAATAACCACTCGGAAAACAGCACACAAAAAGCAATTATAAACAACTAATATTTAATAATAATAATTTTATATATAATATAATAAATATATAATAAATAATATTTTTTAATGAAAAGAAATATTTTATTTCACTTGCATATAAAATTATAATTATATTTATTTTATTCAAATGGAAAACCAAATATTAAACGTTTTATTAAAAAATGACTGTGTGCGGACATAAACTGGGTCACACATAACTATTTCTAATAAACGGAAAGCTTCATAACGAGGGAAGTTCCGGGTAAAGGAAATTTACCGATTTTTTTGTTCCGTTTCATGTAAAAAGTAAAAAAATTGCTTTCGATCATCGTGCAAACCAAAAACTCTTTCTTTGTCATTCTACGAACATGTTTATATGAAAAAAAACACAGATTTGACTTCCCTATTATACAAAGTGGAGAAGTTTAAGTTGTCTGTGAAGTTACGTTAAACATAATAATTCTAAAAGATCTAGCAATTGTCGCACTTGACAGCTTAAATTGCCTCATTTTCAAACCGTATCTTCGATCAGAAATGTATCTGTTCAAGACTGCAAAATTTAATAAAATTTATCGTTTTAAACTAAAACCCTCTTAAATTTTTCATTTGAAAAAGAGGACCTATTTCAAAACTATATTTGTCAAAAGCACACATTGCCGGAAGCAAAAATTTAACCATATTAATCTCCCCCTTTGAATGGTCTTTATGGACCCGCTTTAAACCACATAATAGAGCGAGGCAAAGATAAAAGATATATAGAAATGCTGCATTGTTGCCAACCTTATGGGATTTACTGATAGATGCTATAGGGTAACTAAAGCCAGTGGCGTATTTAATAGGTGAGGTCCGTGGTGTGACACACCCCCCAGAGGACGTCTTATTGCAACGTCTCATTGAAATAAATAAATTTAAATTCTTAGTAATTATTTAAAGCGATACTGACAAATGATGACAAATATTTGGGAATAATTATAGAGACGTATACATCCTAGCAGACAAAATAGACGCCATTATAAATATATCACGTCTAATAGGAAAAAATACTAATAGAGCCAACTTTGAGCGTTTATCTCCCGAGGATTATTTAATTTCAATATTATACTCCTTTTTAGGAAGGAATTTTAGGAAGTTCATATTCAGAAAATACACAAAAGGTTCCTAAATCGCAAAGACGTCTTATTGGATTTCAGTACTTATTTTGTTTCAATTCCATGACTGAAATTAAGGATTTAGGTATTTTCTTCGATAATTATAAAAAAGACATGTCATGCAAAGAGGAAGTCACATTGGAATACAGACTGTGATAGCAAAAATTATATCCTCTGAATAGAAATGCTCAGCATGCATTAAGAACTTCCAATTAAAAAAGTTTTCGAAATATATTGTAATTGTGGCAAATTGTTACGATGCTTTCGGTCTCCGAAAAGACTCTTTTTGAGTTTGGAGATAACCAATGGGTTAAAGAATCACAAGTTTTAACGAATTGCTCATCAGTGGCACGATAGCGCAATTGGCTAGAGCAATGGGCTAGTAATCCAAAGTTGCAGGTTCGATCCCCGCTCCTACCATAACTTTTACTTGATTGATTAAATATTTCCTTAAAATGATATTATAGTGTAATCCGAATCTCTAATGTTCATGTCTGTCTAATAAACTTCGGTATTGTTTAAAATTAATAATCACTCAGAATTCGAGTCAAAGTTAGCTGAGATGATACTTTTTTATTGAAGCTGGAATAGATTGAAATAAAATGATTGCGGGATCTTTGGCTTGCATTATAGCTTACCAATACACATTCCCTTGGATGATAACTTCCTGTCTGACCGAGCCATGTTGTTCAGATATTTAGAGGACACGGAAGAGAATGTTAAAAGAAAGTTTTAACTGGCTTACTTATCTGACATTACTCTTATCGAATATACTTAAGTTGAGATTACTGGGAAGACACATTCTAAAAAAAGGAAATCCTCGACAGTTTGTAGACAAATAGCAGCTTCGCTACATAAATTAACTGTAGAGAAAGCTGTCTATAGCTGGACTCCAAAATAACTGAAATCAGCTTATGTTCTAGTCCAATATCGGCTTACCCTCAACAACATGGTATGTTTGTTTGGGACACAGATGGAAGCCATGTGGCTGGAGCTCTCTTGTCACAAGTTTAGCAATCTAAAGAAAATATTATAAAGTACTACAGCCGTGTCACCAGAAAAGATTTACTTGCCGTCGTAAGAGACGTTGACTATTTCCACAAATATTTATATGGGCTAAAATTCCTGAATGGACCATGCTGCATTAAAATGGCCTATAAAAATGAAAAATTCGGAAGGACATTTACCAGATGGCTAGAAAGGTAACAAGAGTTTGACTTTCAAATTAAACATCGACCCAGCCGACAACATAACAACGCTACTTCCTTATCAAGACGTCAATGTAAAGATCACTGAATTGTCAAAAGATAGAGGGAGGGATACGAGAAATTAAAGAATTAACGATCAAGCTAGACCACCGATCACGCGTGGTCAACAGAGGAAAGGTGAGTAGATTAGCTAGAAGATCCAATATATCAATTTTCCAAAAAAAAAACGAAAGCACTAAAGTTGAACAAGAATAGAGAGATATTTCTACCAAAAACCTTACATTCAAGACTCAACGGGATTCGTTGGTTGTTGAGAATGAACTGTTGAAACGAGTCTGACAAAGTACTGATGGAAAGACCACTAAAATGGAATTAATAGTTCTATAGAACTATATGAAACAAAATCCGGAGCACTATCATGAAAACGTCAAGGAATGGTGATAAATAGCTGACTCCAATTTTGCAGGTAAAAACCCCAGGAGAAGATCTCGGAGACTAATGAAACAATATCGCGTTTGTTTAGCATTCAAAAGGATAGCAAAGGACGTTGCTTGGCCATTTCCAGAGTTTGATCGAGGTAACAAATATATCCTATATAATTGTCATGGATGATTTTTGGAAGTGGTCTAAAGCATTTGCTCTCGCGAACCAGGAAGCTGAAACAATCGTCCAAGTTTTTATTGAAGAAATCTTCAATAGACGTGGAGTTCCACTGGAACTTCACTCAGATCAAGTAGAAACTTCGAATCAGCCATTTCTAAGAATCTTTGTGAGATCATACGAAAAACTAGAACAACAGCTCTTCACCCTTTGTCATATGGCTTAGTGGAACGATTTAACAGGACTATAGAAGAAAAGTCTTCCTAAAATTGTTGCCAGAAATCAGCGCGACTGGGACCATTACATACCCTTGTTTCTTTTGTCTTATAGAACAGTGGTTCTTGACTCTACGCGCCAGACTCCAGCCAGAATTATTTTGGACGAGAACTTAAGTAAATAATTACCACCACAAGACATTTTAGAAATATAAGGGATAGCTACTTGATGATTTTGAACTACTGACTGTTTGTTTTTCATTAAGTAACTGACTTTTTACTCTTCTTACACTGCATGTAACGTTAAACAACAATGAGGTAATAAATGTTTGCTTTTCTGTATCCTGAATATCTTAATATTCCTACCATTATTTTGCAAGTACATCTATAACGTGGATATTTTCATTTGATTCAGTTCAATATTTAATATGTTGGTGTTTTTGCCCTAGGCGGTCCCAAATATTAGAAAATTTTAATACCTACGGGGCCAAATGGTAAATATTTGTAGAATGTAGATTATAGAGGGGATATGTGCGTATCTAAAGCAACATTTATATATTTTTGATTTGTCTAAATAGTCTATGTACCTAAAAGATCATAATAGGGTACCGGCGAAGTCTGCTCCTAATAAAATGTCTTGAAAATGAAGTAAATGGATGCAAGGTAAGCCTTAATTTGATCTATCAGAGTCTAATATAATCTAGATAGTTCGATATTTTGAAAATTGAATCGTTAACATGAACGTCTGTATACAGTTAAAAATGAAATGAATCTCCTTATTAACCAAAACTGAGTTGCATACGGTTAGAAATCAGGGAATTATAACTGACTTTTTCATATTTTAATTATAAGTGAGTTACTCACTTTTTCCAAGTCATAGTTGTAAAATCTGTTAAATATATTTTTGACGCTTAGGTAAGATAACACCTTTACTGAATTTCGATAAGTCTTTTGAAATGCAAGGAACACAATGGAAGCTACGGAATTCGTTTTCGTCCAATTGCGTCAAACTTTACTTTTCTTTCTGTATTTTTCGGTATTTTGTTTGTGTATACTTTTTTGAAATATAGGTTATATTTAGTTCCAACATCAAAATTATCACCCATTTTTGACCACAAATGTGTACTTCCTTTTTAAGTTTCCTTTTGTAGGTTAATTTTTACGGTAAAAGTTTACGGAAGGTCCATTGTTTTCAAAGCGTAAGTGACTTTTACAAATTAGGATCGGTAAGTGATTATATACCGATCAGATAGCGGTAAGTAAACTAATATAAAACTATAAAAATCAATTTTTATTTAACACAAATTTGAAATTGCTATTTGAACAATTAATAAAATATATTGGAGCATTAGAATTCGAGTTTAAAACAGCTGTTGATGGTAAAGTGTTGTACTAACTCTCTGGGCTACGATATTACTTTCTGTCGCATTAGAATTTGCTAGAGAATTTCCATGTAAAATCTTGTTTCGAAGTTAATTTTTATTTTCTACTGAGTGTCCGAGGTATCCCTCAGCTACAGAAGACGAACGCCACCCACCGCACCGTACCTTTTAAATCCGACAAATTTAAGCCCTGTGCAATTTTACTGAGCTAACTTCCTATGGTATTTCGGCCCATTGCCAAGAATAAATGAGATGGCTTTGCTTGTTTGGGTCATAGTGCTAGATATTTTTCATAAAATTCCAAATAATTAAATGTCTCGTTTCCATGATTTGTTGCTGTGAGAGGTCTTATATATAATATATTGTGGCTTTAAGCATAGAATGTCCATCCCATAAACTTCCTGGAGACTTTAGGGTTTCATTTCTTGAAACAAAATAAGCTAGCATTACCTTTTCTGTGATATTTTCCAAATTTTTCTAGTTACAACACTCTGCGAGGAGCTTCAGGAGATATTATGGCTAAACATCGAACTTGTCAAGCATTTTCTAAGCTTAAATCGTCACTTTCTTGAATCATAACTTACAATGAATTGTAGCAAAAATCTTGGAGAAATTTCTAATGACAGTAAAGTCCGACGAACAAATCGTAGGCTACAGAAACTATGTGGGCAAAAAATATTCATTGAAAATATTAAAGGTTCCGACGAGTCGAGTAAACTGGAAAAATATCGAGTGCTTCACACACAAAGCGATGTCTTTTGTATGAGTTTTACCACCCGGTCCCTCCAGCCGTCGCAGCCCAAGATACGTACGTCGAACTTTAAATGTCGCTTGACAATTAATATTCGGTCTCATAGCAACCGAAGTCAAAACTTTTTATTTGACTTTTTGTTAAATGTACTTTTGGAAATTTTTTGGCCTTAATTCAATTTATTTAATATTTGAATGTGCAAAAAACGTCATAAGCACTACGGTCATTAACACCCGTATTCACTAAAGAGGTTTAAATTTGAACCAGATCTAACTTGCCAGTTACAGGTTTAAGATGAAATTTTTAACAATAGAACAACTAATTTTTCAAAATGTCACAATACAAAAGGAAGCGAAATATAACTGGCGAACTAGTTTTAAGTACCATGGCAACTAGACCAGGTCTAACTCTTAAACCTTTTTAGTGAATACGGGTGTAAGTGTTTTATTGGTTTTGGATCTAATACTTAATATACTATTATGATTATAGGCAACTTCTCAGTAGATGTCATGAAATCAAATACCTATTTTGAGTTTCGAGAAATTTACTTTAACAAATGAAATATGTAAGGGGGCGAGACTATTGGTATGCATACATTTGAGTTCGTTAATTACTTATAGAGAATTCTGAATTGTAATATCTCATATTCATTAATTGACAAATCGTTTATTATGTTTATTCCTGAACCTACAAGCCAACCTTAGAAATCCTTTTACATATTATCTTAAGTCGCAGACAGGTGTGGGTTTAAACTATGTAAAGTAACCAATTGTCTCAGAATGAAGACATTAACACACAGCTGTGTGGGCGTGTCGACTCCATAAACCCTATCGAGGTGCTATCGTAAAATGTCGTATGTAAGGGCAAGAAATGCGACTTTACGATATAATTACTTATCTCCAATTGTCGGCCATAAATTTTCTCATACCAGTTCTGTTCACAAAAAAAACTAATCGCAGATAACTAGTTGTATATAAGCCCAGAGATAAATTGATCCTGTTATTTCTGTAAAATATTTTTTACTTTTGGTGTTATACATAGTTTTTTTCTAAAAAATTAGTTTTTTTAATTAAAAGACAACTTATGGCCAAAACAAAATTTATTCATAAAGGCAGGAGGGAGGTCATACTACATCAAATGAAACTTACAAAAAACAAAAGAAACTTTAACTTACGCATTTATGTAAAGTACAAAAATGTATTACGCTATAGGTAAAAATATCAACATGATTTTTTTTTATTACGATTATCCATAGCATTCTACACAAACCTTTGCTCTGTGCTCATCACACAATGGAACTCGACAACTTGAGCAAGCCAATTTTCTTTTACAATCTTTAGATGTGTCGTAAAAGCCTCATCGAACATTTTTTTCTAAAACGGGGGTCTCTTGTCTTAGTATATCTACATCGACAATTTCATTTATGAAAGACTTTAGACCTCTTCTCAATGTTGAGATTTTCAGTATGTATTTTAAAAATGGTTTAATTAATTCAAATGCTAACTTGTTTAGAAACTTTCTTCTGCCAAGTTTTGGATTATTGGTGGTGGAAAAATTGTACAAAACCATTGCATTTATTCCGGCAAGATTAAGCATGCCACAAATTACTCTCATAGGCCACCTTTTGGTTGACCGTGCTGTGGTGAAAATATGGCATAGCTTATCAAACCTGCCCATACCGCCTTTGGTACTATTGTAATCTAAAATTATAACAGGTTTCTTTATGGTCTCGTCTATATCATTTGAGTAACGCATAGAGGATATCAATAACACCACTTTTTTATACTTAGGCGTAAATGATACCAACGTTTTATTGTGATCAAAAACAAATTTTGATTCACCTTCTCTTTTTCCAGCTAAGAACTCAGGAGGGATTTGACGAAAACCAGTTGTCAATAGTAATGTCTTAATTTTTTGACATAGTGAAAACGAATAGGCATATTATTTTCAGTAGTAACTTTTCCAACATAAGGAATAGCGTTGATCATATACCAGTTTCGCGCGTCATTCATCATTAAAAATTTTATTCCATTTGTCAGGTTTGGATGCTAACTAAATTTTAAATGGACACCTGCCTCTGTACCCCATAAGTTTCTATACAATTTGACACAAATTTTTCCCAAATTTTCCTGATAGATGCAAATTTATCATTTTGTCTTCGTTGTGCTCTAGTAGTTTTTTCATCAAATCGTAAACATGATGTCAGAAAATAAAACCTGTTTAGTAGATATAGTAAATACAGTTCGCATAGTAGCTAAATTGTATTTACTATATCTTCGCAAAATAGTAAGGGCCATGCTTCAAGCAGACTTTTTACAGTTATTGCAGCTCCGTTCGAACCTGGTAGATGACTAACGATATTTTTTCTTTGGCGCCTTCCCCGTTTTTCTGGAACTTTCTTGCTCCATCTATATCCGTTCTTCCCTTTGATTGTTGAAGTATGCAGTTTTTTTGCATCAGACGACCCTGGTTCTTTAGTCTCCGATTCCTCACTTTAATCTGAGTCGGAACATTATTGTTCTTCTAAGCAGTCTATGTCATCGTCTAAGTCTGGCTCCTCAAACACAGATTGTTCTTCCACATTTTTCTTTTCGGCGATCAAACTTTAAATTTCTGCTTCGAACTCTTCATTAGTCAGAGGTCGATGCATTTCCCTATCGGATATCATTATGGCTAATGTGTAATAAACAATTTTTCATAATCATATATACCATACCAAAACGAATAAATCTAACTTACGTCAATGCCAAAAAAAGGGAGAAAGAAAAACAGTCTTGTGAACAAAAGCTATCGCGAAACACACACTTGGGTCTAGCAAACCCTGGTATCATTTTGCATTCTGATGGCTGAAATACTAAATCCTGCAAGCACGTGGGAATATAACGATGTAATAGTGGAGGGAAGAAACTAAATTTGCACGATGTTGCCAGGTTGTAGGAGAAATCTGTGAAGAATAGCATGTACCGGGTGATCTCTTATATTTTGTATTTATGAAGATAGCAACAAACTTTAATTATTAAAGGTTTAGGGTTTTTATAGAATTTTTATAATATGATATCAGAAATAGCAATTGAGCGTAAAAAATCAGACTTATTTCCCAAAATGTTGTTTTTTCTTATGGAACACCTGAAAAATTTGCATTTTTGGGTTGATGAAGATGCTCACACTATTTTGGAAATTAAAAGATCTGGAAAGCGTTTTTTATCTGTCTGGTGCGGCATACTAGGAAACAAGATTATTGGTCCTATATTTTACCAAAACCACATTCTGCATCAAGTTGAAAATCATTTAGACGCGTTACCGTTTATCGAGGCTAACTCAATAATTTGGCAACAAGATGGTGCTCCCACGCACAATGTTGCTATAGTAACTGAGTATCTTAATACGAATTATCAATTGTGGATAGGTAGATATGGACCTATATTATGGCCTCCGAATAGCTCTGATTTGACGCCCTTGGATACCTTCCTTTGGGGAACTTTAAAAAATAAAATCTATTTTAAATCCAGCGAAAACGTAATTCAAATACAAGAACGGATATCCTACGAGATAAATAAAATAAATAATGAAAATCCAGAGTGGATAACAAACAGAAATGAGAAATAAAAAATAGGATATCAAAAGTAAATGGGGGTCATTACGAACTCTAGATCATATAACTATATTTTTGACACTACCTCATACGTTATTTTATTCCAACCTCTAAATTCAAAATATAATGTTATAAAACCGATGTATTTGTATTATTTTTGAACATAAGTAAATTATAAGCCTACTAGATATTTTTTTATTTTTGCAATTCTTGACCTAATTCTTCAAAATAAACTGTATAAACCACACATAGGAGAAATCGGCATAAAATTTAATTTTAAAATAAAAATTAATATACAGGGTGTTCCATAATAAAAAACAACATTTTGGTAAATAAGATTTTTTATGCTCAATTGTTTTTTCTGATATCATATTATAAAAATTCTGGAAAAAACCCTAAATCTTTTGTTTTTTGCTATCTTCATAAATAACAGAGGTAAGGGGGAGGGGTGCAAAATATAAGAGATTACCCGGTACTTATAAATTGGCTGGGGTATGTAAGACCCCAGTGTGTTTGGAAGGTTTGTTAATAAGAACTGCAGAGCTGCAGCAGCACTGGTCAGAAATTTCAAAAAATTATAATTTTAATCCAGCTTTAACTTTTATCTCCACAATTTCACTCCGGCAAAGTGCTTACACAATACCACAGAATATGTAAAAGCTATACTGTGCACTGCCTAATATACTATCCGCGTTCCCTCGTGAATACGCCTTTCGATGGATCACGTCAAGCAGCCATTGTCGCTCTGCGAAGTGACGTTTTCGTCGTGGTCCATCTAACAACAGATCACAGCCAACACATGTGATATGCGTTGTGACATTGAAGCGTCCAATAACCGACCAGCTTTATATCAAATGACGAGCTGCAAAGAATTTGCCGGCACTGTTTCGTATGAATAGGTGTATGACGTATTTGCCACTCAGTTCTAAACACATGTCGCAGAAATTCGAAACGAGCTCAATACGAAGATTGTTGTAATAAAAATCATTTGTATTTGGCTTACACTGTTTCATATGAAAATGCCCCAAGTGGACATACTTTTTAATGAGTTTAAAAAACAAATAATATATTCTGTAGAAATCAGTGTTTATTTAAAAATATTCATAAGGGACAAAAAGCAGGATACTGAATGAAGGAAATTGGAGAGCATCAGCACTTGCGAGGTCATAATTAATGTTGCATAGAACCGTTTTCAATATTCAGTTAAATGCCGATTTATTTATTTGTGAAATTCAAAGGACAACAAATCGTTTCCTCATGACTCGTTTAAAGGAACAATTAAGTCTTAACCAATGACTGAAAAACCATTATTAAAAACGGAACTCAGTGTTTTGTATTCCAGTAACGAATATAGAAATTATTTATCTTGTGCAATACCGCTCAATTTTTTAGTTGACCGTAATCTTAAAGAATTTTTTCAAGAAACAATTAAATTGTTAAAAGTACTTGTTACTATGCCGATGAAGACTGCAGAAGAAATTTTCTACTCTGAAACCTATAAAGACATTTCTAAGGAGCACCCTGTATCAAGACATGCTTGTTGCCTTAACATATTTGCCAGTTGAACAAAAGGTTATTAGTTCTATTCCTGAAAGACAAAAGTTACAAATAATATTGCATTATATTTCAAGTCAAAGTTAGGATCATTACATTTGCTTATTTTTGTATCACTTACGCATCAAAATTAACGCACCACTATAAATTGCACAGCATTTCAATGTAGATTTTCTTGCGACCCGCTGAACGGATTTTGATGATTTTTTTTTTAATGTAGATTTGTTTATCGCTAAAAACGCCGCGATGTGAGTTTATTAAAATTTTAGTTTTGAGCATATACAGGGGCCAAAAATGAGAGTAATTTTTTTCCAGAATATTTGAAATACCCTGTGGATCGTTTCAGCCGTAACAGCGGGTATAGGCTTGATGCAAATTATAGCCCCATATTTTCAACAATTTGGTTTTTGTTTCATGTCAATATCTCTATTTTAAAATGAAATACAGAGCAAAAGATTAAAGCGCACTAGTTTATTTTAACAATTCAACATCTTAAAATAGGGTAGGCCATGAAATGAACAAGTTTGACAAACTGTCATGTTTGTTTATTATGTGTCAATTTTATCTTTGAAAGGTGGTAAAATTTTGGCTATGGAGCGTCAAACAAGGAATTTGTCTCGTGACGAATGCGTAGCAACAATTACATTGGCCGAGGAAGGATTAAGCTACCGTGCTATAGCTGGGAGACTGGGAGTTTCTGATTCATCAATATCGCGCGTTGTCCATCGTTTTGAGCAAACTATCAATCATAACCGATGCCATGGGCAAGGAAGGCACCGAGGAACAACAGTGAACCAGGATCTTTTCATTCGGTTACGTGCTTTGAGAGAACGTTTTATAACAGCAAGAAATCTTCAGGTACAACTTAACGCTACATATAACGTCCAAATAAGTGTATCCACTGTAAGAAGACGACTTGCAGAACAGAATTTAAAATTATGAATTCCAGCAAGAGGGCCGAGGTTAAACGCAAACCATCGTAGAGCGAGACTGCAATTCGCCAGACAGCATGTAAACTGGTATCTTGAGGATTGGGAGCGAGTCTTGTTCACGGACGAGTCAAGGTTTTGTTTATACAGCTCCGACCGACGCGTACGAGTACTACGCAGGTCAAATGAGCGTTATTCACAGTGTAACATTCGTCAAACCACGCTATTTAATGGAGGTTCTGTAATGGTTTGGGGAGGAATTTCTTTGACTGCCCGAACAGAATTTATTTCTTTACGTGGTGGTCCATTGAACAATGAACGGTACATTACTGACATCTTATCCGAATATATTGTTCTTTTTGCTCCTTACATAGGCCAACATTTCTTGCTAATGCACGACAATGCAAGACCCCACGTCGCTCATATAGTGCAAGAGTATTTACATGGGGTGGGTGTTGTCTGCAAATAGTCCAGACGTCAACCCTATTGAACATTTGTGGGACATCATAGACAGACAACTTAGAAACCATCAGACCCTACTAGCCTCTCTTGACGATAGTCAAAATTTTGTCACAAATTTATGGAACGACATTTACCAAGAGCAGATTAGACGTCTTGTGTCTTGTATGAGTCGTCGATGTGAAGCCGTTATTCAGAGTAGAGGCGAAAACACGCGATATTGATATTCTCAATTTTTTTCTAATTCTGTCCTTGCCACCAATATTGTTATTATTGTTATTTTTAATTTGTTAAATTGTTAAAATAAACTAATGCGCTTTAATCTTTTACTCTGTATTTCATTTAAAAATAGAGATATTGACATGAAACAAAAACCAACTTCTTAAGAAAACATGGGGCTATAATTTGCATCAAGCCAATACCCGCTGTTACGGCTGAAACGATCCACAGGGTGTTTCAAATATTCTGGAGAAAAATTACTCTCATTGTTTGCCCCTGTATATGCTCAAAACTAAAATTTTAGCGATAAACAAATCTACATTTAAACAAAAAATCATCAAAATCCGTCCATCGGTTCGCAAGAAAATTCACATTGAAATGCTGTGCAATTTATAGTGGTGCGTTAATTTTGATGCGTAGTATATATATAAATATATATACATATATATATATATATATATATATATATATATATATATATATATATATATATATATTATACGATAATTTAAATATAATGTTACTAACTTTAATATTACTTTCATCGCTGCTTGTCTTCTTTTGTTTTAATGGTTTAACAAATACCTACTTTAATAGTGTTAAGTAAGTATTTGTCATCAGTACTTCCACATACTCAATTATTTCTATTTCATTCTATTGAAATATAGCTAAACATTTTTATCTCAAAGTTTTGACCTGAAGTACTAATTGCTGAATCTTGATGCTAAATTCTAAGCAATTTGTTATTTGAAAAGGGCAGAAACGCCTACAGGATCATTTAGTATGCACCCCTTTGCCATGAAGTTGGCAAACTGATGAAGAGTAATCAGGCACTGAGCGCATCCTAATATCCTTTTTACTCAAGAATTATTATTGCAGCTTAAACTGAATATCGTTAGTTAAAGAATTTCCGAAAACTTTACATCTAATATGTGGATTACGGTTATTTAGTAACATTAATTTAAAAATTATAAAAATAGTTAATGTTTCATTGGGTGTGATATTTGATAGTTAGATGGTATTTGAATACCGCGTATCGAATTGCATTCAACGTGCTTATGTAAAACTGAAATAACTTTACGCCCATCACCACGGTTTGTCAATAAATATTAAGAAGTTGCTGTATAATACAACTCTCTTGTGCTGTGTAGTCACGGAAATTGTTTAACCCGAACAGATCAAAATAAAATTGAAAAGGTGTAAAATTCTTGTCTTCGCCTTATACAGCCTGTGCGTGGATTTGGGTTACTTTTGGACAACTTTTTTATTTGTGATTTTATGCGGAAAAGTTATTCTTCATAAATTGCTTATCTGAGAAATAGGATTTATTTCGAAAAATGTCGTTTCATATACAGGAAACAAAATAAATACAAAAATAAAAGTTTAAAATAATTGAAATTCCAACTTCTGAGATTGCTAAACTAAGGAGCCCGCAAATACAACTCAAAAAACTTTTACAAGTTTGTCGATAATAGACGTAGTTTTTAAGAAAATGAGTGGCGAATATGTAAAAATTTCGCATTCTTTTACATATTCATCATTAATTTTCTTTGAAACTCAATCTATTATAGAAAAGCTTATGAAAGTTTTTTGACTGGTTTTTAATTTTAAGGTGGAATTTTAAATTTATCTTGTTTTGCAAACGTCTATTTTTGTATTTATTGCGAACCCTGTATATAAAATGACCTCTTTTAAACCAATCTCATTTTTTTAGATAAGCAAAACTTGTTATGATAATTAATTTTTTTCTCTTAAAATCACAAATAAAAAATTTATATGTTACACATTCTAGACTTATTGACAATTAAATTATTACTTAAAAGCGTGCCTAAAAACTACACCTCGTACAGAAAAACTTTAAATTTGTATGCTCTCTAAAAATCTTAGAAAATTTGATTTTCCACTTTTTTTTGTTTTAACTATTTGCTTTTGCGCGTTTATATGGCAATTTTTTTGAAGCCAAAACAACTTTTTAATAAGCAAAGCTTTTTATGTAGAATAATTTTTTTTGAATAAAATCAATAATAAAAAAGATTTCATTTTGTACCTAAATGCACGCTGTATATAGCATTTCAAAATTTAAAAGAAAATTTGATCATTTGAGAAGAGGGAGGACAAACTGGCTGAATATAGACGGCAGAATACAGATGCATTCAGTGTGTTTTCATCATGCAATGCTTTATTATAAGATTCCGTTTTTCCAAACAAATTTCCTGAAGTTACTTATTTCCATCGATTTTGAGGAAACGACAAATTTATATAATATCAAAAGAACAATGATAATAAACAATTCCTGTTTTGATATTATCTTTATTTATATTTTCAGAATTCCAGACTAAATTACCTCATTGCAAACAATTTTTCGTTGTCATGTTGATAACATTAAAGTGCGGGACACGAAAGAAAACCGGGCGGTCCTTAAAATAAACGTTCATAGTCTTAAGCAAGCAGAAAAGTAAAATTTGTGTACGCAAATAAATTTTATGTTATTTTATTTGTTGTAATAGTTTGCCGCTTCACCTGTAAAGTGCGCCAGCTACGCGGTACGGAAAATTAATCGAGGATTTAGTAAATTTCGCACTGGTCCACTTGTAATTGGGTTGTGCCTAGAGTCTCCATGCACTTGCCGCTAGAAGGTTCTAGCTATTTCCAGTGGCGCCTAAACATTTCAAACATTTGTTTTCGTTTCTATATAAATGCGTTGCGTTGAATTTGAACTATTATTTCGAAATAACGATGACGAGCAAAAGAGAAAAAACAATTCAAAGCGGTGCCCGTGAAGTTATTGCAAGCGTTATAGCGGCCTGTACTAGAGAAGCTGAAAATAATAGTTTGACTATTCCACTTCAAAATCGAACAGAACGCGCTGCATTTTACACTGGTGTTTCGGAAAGTAGTGTAAGAAAAATTAAAAGAGAACATAATGATCGCTCATGTTCTACTTCACCTTTAAACTCTCCTGGTAAAAAAAACCCCGATTATCATACAAAGATAAAATTGACGATGGTGATTTTCAAGTAATTCGACGAAGAATAAAGGATTTTTATATAAATTTGAAGAAGGTTCCGACCTGCAAACCCCTACTTCGTGCTGTAAAGAACAAAATAGATTTTCCGTACGGGTATAAAACCTTAAATCGGCTTTTACGATCAAATGGTTTTGTTTGGCGCAAGTGCCAAAATAATCGAAAATTGCTCATTTAGAGACCAAATATTTTTCAATGGCAGGTGAAATATCTATCAACTGTAAGGCAATATAGGCAAGAAGAACGCAATATTGTGTATCTAAACAAAACCTGGGTAGATAATGATATGACAATGAACAAATGCTGGCAAAATGAAAGTGTTACAGGTGTTGTTCAGGGAATCCGCTCTAGTAGTCGCTTACTTTATTATAGTTCATGCTGGTTCAGAAGCCGGATTTGTTCCAGGTGCTGCTTTAACACAACTGGAGACAATCCTGGACAGATGAATAGAGATAATTTTGAAAAGTGATTGCTCGAGAAGCTTCTATCTAACATTTCTACCAAATCAGTCGTGGTAATGGATAATGCGTCTTATCATTCTCACGTAGAAGATAAATTGCCAACTGTGGAGTTCGTGATTTTTGAAACTATAGGTCTCAGTTAGCATGGTAATTTAATTAAACATTATAATAGAAGGCAAAAAGTCAAAATAAACAATATCTTTAGTGAATATGCTACTATTACTACAAGGGTGCCACAGGGAAGGGTGTTGGTCCTATACTCTTTCTAGCTTATATAAACAAAATTGGCAACATATTACCAGATTGCAAAGTGGTGTCATATGCTGATGACACAGCTCTGCTATTTTCAGAAAATACATGGAGTAAGGTATATAGTGGGGCAGAGTTGGGATCAGTGGCGACTTTTCCATAGGGTCGTTTGGTCAATGACCCCCCAAAATATATCAGAAAATAAATTATTCGTCTGACCGTCCCCCCTAATAGTTGTAATAAAACGCGAACCTTGGGAAAAGTTAAATACGCTACACTATTAGCCGCGCGAGGCGGTTCGAATGGTCTGATTACCTTAAAACTTGACAAAAGTAGCCGAAGATTTCACAGCTACCGAGCCGCAGCCGAACGTGATAGCAAATGGAATATGAAATCGCGATTTGGGTCATCAGCCGGTCTCTTCTCATATTTCGATCGATCTGTCCCGGCATCACGTCGGCTTGCGGAAGTTCAACTGTTCAGAGGTCGCGCGGTCGATATTCTAACTCGATATTGTTGCGGACGTTTTTAATCGATGAAAATTGATTTATTAACTGTTTTTTGTAATATATATTTTTTTATTTTTATGATCCATGTGTGAGTTTGAAATATACAGGAAATAAAATGTTGGTGGTGACTAGTGCAAAAAAATAAACAACTAAAAGTGCTTACGAAATAATTTTGTAAAAATAACCAATTTCAAGGTGGTCTATGTTTCAGTTGTGAATATAGATGAAATAAAATATCTGTAGTGCAAAAAATTAAACAACTAAAAAGTGCTAACGAACTTAATTTTGAGAAAATAATCCAATTCAAGGTAAGTGGTCGCAATTTGCCAGAACTTAGTATACGACAAACTAGTAAAGACAAAAATAAAGAGGTTCATCGAAACTTTTCTCAAAAGTATGTACGATTTAGCTAACTAGATATGTGGTTGTGAAGTCTGTAACTCATTTTACTGTTATGTTTGTTTATTGTTTTTTAAGGACTCGTCGAACTCATTATGGTGCAAAACCGGTGTTAAAGACTCAAAACACTTAAAAGAAAAATTAAAAAAACATGCGTTTTCTGCAGATCACCTGAAATGTTAGATGAACTATACTACGGTCGGAAGTGTTGATATTCGCACTCAGCTAGACACAGCTTATAGAAATTCGCTTAGATATTTTAATGAAAATGTTTCCAAAAATCGTTATATTTTAAATAAAATTCTAGATTGTGTAAAATTTTGTGGGGCATTAGAGCTGGCACTACGTGGCCATAATGAAACGGCTTTGTCTGAAAATCCAGGGGTTTTTCGAGGGCTTATAAATTTTGTTGAGGAGATGGGCCAAGATAGACTATCCGGCGCTAGCAACGTTAAGTATCGAGAAATCGATTATAAAAGGAATGTGCGTACAATTCTAACGATCGTGTCATTCAGCCTTTTTCCAATTCTAAACAACGAAGAGTAGACCTAAACTTCAAGAGAATTTAAGGCTCAATTTAAAGATAAGATATTTATTTTTATTTCAAGTATGCCTATTTTTAAATTTGTTATTGACCTCCCAATATAATTCACCACGAGCCGCCACTGGTTGGGATTAAACATGGGTTTATCGATGGTTAAGTTTGAGTAAATTAAAACTTTCGAAAAACAAACTTTATGACTTTCTCACCAACCGATGTCCATCAACCTAAAGCTGATTTTGTGACAATTCATCTATTATCCTGCAACAAAATTAAAAACTGCAACTGTGTAAAAATCAAAAAAATTAATAAAATAAAATATTTAGGAATAATTGTAGATCAAAATTTAAAGTGGAATGAACATGTTCTCTATCTAACCTCAAAAATTCGAAAAATGTATTACAATTATCTCAACTCAGGGATATACTAAAGAAAAAAATTAGTTGTTATATTATATAATTCGTTGGTAGAGTCAATTTTGAGATACGGTATTGTTGTTTGGGGCGGTCTGAATGGTGTTCTAAAAATGTTATCAAGTAAACTTCGTAGATATTCTACAATAAAATTATATGAAGAACTAAATATCTTAAATATTAGAAATTTGTATGTATTGTCCTGTTTAAGTTTTTTACCAAAAGTATATAATTAATTTCATGGTTTAATTTTATTTAATTTCATATTATGTCGCATAATTATTCTACAAGGATAAATGTAATTGGACATTTTTGTGTACCCAAGTTTGATAACTCTTTTTCCTGCAGATTTATCATTTATCTTGTATTTTTAATCTATAACATGCTGCCATACTCTATAAAAATATAGTAATAAGGAGCAAGATTAGAAAATTCATAAAAAAATGTATTCAAGAAAAGAATGAAATATTTGCTAATATATTTTCCACTTGAATTGCTTTAGTTTGTGAAAAAATTAAACTCTTTTAATAAACTATTACCACCGTACGGTGATATCGTACGATGCTATTACTTAGTCGTACCTCTGCGTTCCACCGGCCAACTGTACCCATACAATGAATACCTTGTACCTGGTATATCGTATTTTTAGTATGAGAGTGATCCCAGCATACAAATTGTGAAGTTTAGGTCCTATCGCTTCCCTCGAACTTATTTAGGTATATTATATTAACTTTAAAGTAATGCAATGTCAAAAATTACACAATAAAAATTCAGTTATACAATTATTGTAATATGTAATTCAATCAATAGAAACCAGAACAAAAAGGTATTTGTTTCTTGGAAATGGTCGTAGAATTCTTTCCGAAGTTAAAGCAGGCTATCCCTGTTTTTAGACTATAAAAAACGTGCATAAAAAAGTCGAACCTAATTCCCTGCGAAGTTTATTTCAAAAACAGTGTAAAATTGAGATATCATTTAATTATGAAACTATGAAACACTATTATTTTCTTCTCTAACACCGTTTCAGAATTAGTTATATATAATTTTTTTATTATCTACCAGTAATCCTCTGTTCATAATATCCGTTGGTATTACCTCATATACCTTTTTAAAATATAAAGTGGAATTAGTTGTTTGAATTTTGCCAGCATATATCTGAATGTGACCATTGTTTAGTGAACAATAAGGCTCCGACAGCGAATTGTACTGTCAGTAATGTAAAAGGACGGGTATCATGAAAGAGATAAAATCTAATTAATGAACAGTGTCACTTATTTATGTCCATGTGAATAGGTGAATGAATTTAAAAATATGCTTTATTCATTTTACAGTTACATTACAGATATATCTTTGTTTTAAAACACCGGCTGAATTATCGAGTTAAAGAAATTATATTATATATTACATCAAATTTCAGTAAAACTCCGATTGTCCGTGCTGCGGATTATCCATCTTGCGCGTCTTGACCCCTCTTAAAATTCTGAATAAAAGTGTTTTGTTTCGATGTGCAATGATACATAAACAATGGCATCTATAACCTTTCTTATTAAACAAGATCCTAATATTTAATATTGCTACAAAGGGTATTCCATACTCGATAGTACCTTAGAAGTACCTGCAAAAATTTTGACTACTGTTATAGGAGACTGCGCTCTAACTTTTGAAAATAATTTCGCGTTTAGATCTACTGGTAACTGGAATCAACTTTGGAATTTTAAATGGAACACCCTGTAGTTTATTTTATTTTTAGATTCTGAGGAACAATCTTAATTTTTTTTTGTATAAGGATATTCTTTCATTTCTCTTGTCGTGTATTAAATATTAATTATCTTGTGTTATTTTTTACCACAACTCTGTGAATTTAAACTTCAATATGTTCATCTCCAGATGTCAAATCAATTTAAAATTTTAATATTATTTAGTCAACATGTGGTATTTTAGCAACATAGGATCGCCGAAAATTTAACTACAATTCAGATTTTATAAATTTGATAAAAAGTGACTTTATTTAAACAAAACACCCTGTTATTATTGAAGCGTTGAATAGAGTGGACAAATTGCATAAATACTACTAATAATACAATTTAAAACTAATTTATTCAAATAGGCACTATCTCAGTTTGGAAACCAAAAAGCTGTTGTGCGACTCTCTTGTGTTATCCCAATTTAATTATTTTAAAACAGTATTTTTCCCGTGTCTTGATGCAAATGATCGATATGGTGTTCAAAAGGTTCAAAACTCATATTTAAGACTAATTTATGGTATCAAAAGAAGAAATCACATATTTCCCTACTTACTGAGTTCAAAATGGATGAATATGTATAACAGGTTTAGGATTCGTGTTTTAGTTTTAAAATTATAAAATATAAATTGCAAACTTATTTACACTCTAAAATTTTATTTAGAGCTGACGTTCGTAATATTAACTTGCGAAGAGGTCAACCTCTTAGAGCCCTACAACACAGAAAGGAAATTTACAAGAGATCTTTTTCATACAACATAGCCTCTAGAATAAACTCACACTCTAATATTGATTTTAGAAGAATAGCAAAGAACGAGCTATTACGTCAGCAGTAGTGCATTCGGTTAATGCCATCGTGCCTGTTTAAATAAAACTGTGTCTTTTTCCCCACCATTGTTTTTTTTCTTCAATTGTTGTTTTCTTTTCTTTTACTTTTCCTTACCCTCCTCTCTCCTTTACATTTCCTTTTCAGATTATATTTGCATCCAAATTTAAAAACATATCACACCGTATATAAACAATGCCATAATATATTTTTAATTGTTTTGTATAAATTAGGGTTTGAATAGTATTCAGGTCCTGTATTACTTTCATGTAAATGGTTGGTAAAACAATAAATGTTTTATTATTATTATTATTAATATTCGACAAAACATTAGAGATCTAAAACGCCATGTGTGCTATGAAGCAAATACTGCAATACGTAACGATGGTGGCATGACATGTCTCACTTTTTAGTTGATGCCGGATTAAGTTAGCGAAAATGGGGAATACTAGTTCTTTAAATGCGGATATTTTAATTTTATTTTATATTCACGGCGAGTGCCAAAGAATGGTTGCAAGAAGAAGGTTTGATTGAAGGTAACTTTTTAAATTTTAGTACTGTGCAGGCTCCAAGAATTCAGTTTCACCTTATTCCATCTGAATAGAAGGAGCGATCAGTTCTTTGGTTTGTAGAGGCTTCATGATTTGTTAAAAAAATTATTTACATTCGGAAACAGGGAAACCGACTCAAGCGTTAAGAGGGCATGGATATAGCATTGAGGATAGTAGACGGTCAATTAGAAAATACAATAATACTACTCCAAGAGAGGAAACTAATAAGGTGTTACTGATAGAAAGATTATTTCTTTGATTTTTACATGGGACCACAAACAGGATTACAATTTGCCGATTAGCTAACTGCCTATTTGTAGAAACACTTAAATGTTTATATTATTAATAACACTCAGCTTTACCAAAAACTAAAGAGATATATATATATATATATATATATATATATATATATATATATATATATATATATATATATATATATATATATATATATATATATATATATATATATATATATATATATATATATATATATATATATATATATATATATCAGTTAAATCCAAATTGATACATCAAAACAAAAAAATTCTTAGATACTAAAACGTTCGCTCATTCACTCAATTAATTCTACCCTAAATTAATTTTAACAAATTGTCCTCTTGATTGTTCAACAATAAATTATTTTAAATAATGTGTTAAAATGATATTGACAAATTCATACAAGTCACACTAAATAGGAGATCTTACTTTGGATCAGCCTTAATATCAACGTCCTTTCCTTACAATTGACTTTATTAAAGCACTGTCATTTCGCTAGTAGAATAAATCTCAAATAGATTATAACATCAGCAATGTACTTTGCATTTACTGAAATTCGATAAAAACAACTCACTTGTGGTTTTAACTAAAAATTTTGTATACAATAGGAAGAATAATAAACTCCTTTTATTTTTATAAGATATGTGAAAACTAACATCTGTTAGCTTCAGAGGCACATAGCTTGCCTTAAATATTAAACTAATATGCACACTACATTTGTGATATTAAAAGTATTAAATAAGTTCAACAACGAAATAAAAATTTACGGCGGTTCTGGTGTCAAAGATATTGGTCACAGTTTGCGAGTTTTAACTGGGCATCTTGTTAATTTATTAGCAATCCCGTGGAGGGGAACGAGCGATAGCCAGAGAAGCCTAATAACTAGTTCAAAGATTTAAACTGTCTTTCTTCCAACAGAGGAAGGTGAAGTATTAGTTTCAACTTGTTAAGACAGGAAATTTCTCTGCTGTGCACTCTCTGGTGATTCTACGTAACGCAAAAAAAGAAGGTGAATAAAAAGTTTAAATTTCGCCTGTATAATAGAAATTGTATTCTAACTACTTGTGGATAAAAACAAATAACAAGCACAAGAACAATGCTTTATTATTATGTTGACGGGTTTCAAGATTTATTTGTAGAATGTATTGTTCATTAGCTGTCTACCATTCTGGAGATTTCTTAATAAACAAATATAAATACGTATTTTTAGACTCGATAGTTTTGTATTATAAGGGGTTTATTTGCAACATATCTTTTGCGGCGTTTCGGTATTTCTTTAATAGAGTTACACTTCGTAAGGATTTGCTTTACTGAAGCGGGAAAAAGGTTCTTTCATGTAGATAATATGAAAGTACGAAAATAAGTTTTGTTGGTTTTTGAAGTAAACGTGATAATTTCACCGGGATTTAATTTTTATTTAAATTAATTTTAGATAGCTACTTCATGTACACCGGCATACGTGTAATTAGATTAAATACGTATTTTTGAGAAAAAATGTCCAAACACTGGACTTGAGACCATGAACACCAACATTCCACGGGACATGTTATAAATGTAAAAGAAGCGAAAGTTCCTTCGTCGGCCTCGGTATTCTGCAAACGCAAAATTATTAAGTCTATTGAAATCTTTAGGCATCCTAATAATTTTAATGGAGATCGGGCTAGAGTCTGCATCATACTCGGAAAAAAATAAATAGCCGGCCTAAATTTCTCCGAGCCCATTCAGTCTCCCATTCTGATCCCTGAAGATGTCTCGTGCAAACGAATGCGAAACGTTGGAAGGTGATTCTATTTTAACACGGTCTAATCTTAAAAACCATGATTTTTTAATTTTTACTTTGTTTAAAGTTTAGAAAATTGTGAAAATGTAACTTAATAAAATATGAAACTAATCATGCTCTCTGTGCTTCGCAATTAATTTAATTAATAACTGAATATTCTGAACTTGTTACTATTTCAGCTAACGGTAATGATGATATTAAAAAACTTCGTAATTTTGTATACAAAAAATACGTGCTTTTGTTTTTTACTAAAAAATTTTGGGATATTGAAATTATTTTTAACTCTATGCTAACAAATGCTATTTTGATCAAGTTTTAACAACTTCCGTACGGGAATAATGTTATTACGCCATAAAATCAATACTCATTTTGTTCCAATTTCGAATAATTGTTTTTGTGATTTATAGCGCATTCATCGTAATTTTAGAAGGATAACCGACAAATTTCACTCGAATTTGAATTTGGAATTCAGCCAGTTGATTTTACGTTAATTTATTTAATTTCCGAGCAGTTTACTGTTGCGTCCTTTCGGCTTCTTTTGTATAATTTTTGGTTCACCGATCAGTGATGTCGGATTATGTTATTGTTGTTAGAATGTTGATAGAATTATATTACGCAATTAAGTATACGGGGTGTTCTAAGTAAGTGGCGGATAACTGTGTTCATTGCCAACATAGATCGAAATTGTGTTACTTAAATGGAGATAATTTTAATTGTCTTTTGCAATAACAGCGTTGTTATATCTTTTTTTATTTTCGATTTTCTGTGGTTAACTTTGCTTATTTTGTCTTATTATGACATTCTAAATTCAGTCATGTGTCAAAACAGTACCTTTGTATATCATGGATGTCTAGATATTATTTAACATTAAGTGCGTATTATGATCTTATTTGCGAATTTTTAACAACTACACATTGCTGTGAGCGGCCAAAAGATTTCTTTTTGGCTAACCTCAATAAAAAACATGAGTTTTTTCAAAAACAATTTTTAAATTATATTTAAATGGGGATAACAGACGTTTAGTGAATAAGAGAGGAAAATCGTTACTCTTCCCAGGCTTCTTGAACGTAAATTAATAGTTTTTGCTAAATCATAGCACTCTAGCAAAATTTGGCTCTAGCCATAGATGACCATAAGCTATCTTATCTATCTATCCGTTTTCTACATAAAATCCTGCATGAAACCCATATTAGCAGTCTTTACCTACTCCGTTGGTCCGCAGATATTTCCTAACCCCAAATAATACACCACTCTAACAAAACAACAAAAAGATCGTTAACAAAAATCATTTAGAAACATAATATCTGGGAAATATCTGCGAATCAACGGAGTAGGTAAAAACTAATAAACTGGGATTCGTGCAATAATGCATATAAAAATCTATGTGTCCTGAGGATACAACAGTTGCGAAACCTCGACATTTACAAAAAAAGACTTTTTTACTGGATCCTAACCCCAAATAATACACCATTCTAACATAACAACAAGAGGATCGTTAACGTAAAACCATTTAGAAACTTAGTATCTGCGGACAGAGTAGGTAAAGACTGATAATATGAGTTTCAAGCAGGATATTGGATCTATAAATGTGTCCTGAGGATGCAACAATAAAGTTGCGAAACGTCAATAATTTAGACTTGTTTTATTTTACTGGATCTTAACCCCAAATAAAACACCACTCAAACAATTTTTTTTAAGATTGTTCCGCCATACTGGATTTTTACCAAAATATTACCATGTCATTCCCATATGACCCTTAATTTTTGATTTAGGTCGTCAATCGGGTAAGTAGTTTTTAAGCAATGCCGCGAACTGACAGATAGACCGTTAAACGGACCGACGGAATTAATAAAACAAGTTTTTTGGCGTCTATGGACACTAAAACGTGAAGATATGTAAGTAAAACCTAAGAAGGTGACTTTTTCAGGGTTACAGACATTTCATCCTGAATTAGTAACACAGTTACACTAGTTGATCTCCATACTACAATGAGTTATGGCACATAATTTGAAATCAATCCATTAAGTAGATTTTTCAGGCTGAATTTTAAACATTTTATTAAGCCGTCATTTTGTTCCGCCATCTTGGATTCGTACCAAAATTGTACCAGTTGATTCCGACATAATATTTTGAACAAAATTTGAAATAAATTGGATAAGCAATTTTTTATAATATTCTTTTTAACATTTCTCTATGCCGCCATTTTATTCCGCCATAATGGATTTTTACCAAAATATTACCAGATCACCACCATATGATTCTTAATTTTTGGTCAAAATTTGAAGTCAATCGGGTGAATAGTTTTTTAGCTATGCCGCCAATAGATTAACAGACAGACCGATGGAATTGAGGAAACATGTTTTATGGCATCTAGAGACCCTGACACGTAAAGATCTGAAAAAATCTAGGTGGGTGATTTTTTCACGATTTCAATAAGTAAATATTTATATATATATATATATATATATATATATATATATATATATATATAACTTTAAATTTGGTATGCAAATGTTACTGCTGCAGTGAAACTCGAATTAGTATACTAGTCTAATTTGATGCTATTTTTTATAACAGAAAAAATATGTTTTGCAAGATAATGCTATGTCTCACACTATGTGCAAAAACCCAAAATTACCTAAAAACCGTATCATCAGTGTTAATACAACCTTGTTCAGACTCTATCGTCGATATTTTTTCCGGCCTTTTCCTTTTTTTTGTTACATCGACATTGGATTTGGAATCAAAAATAAAAGCTTTTCCTATCTGCTGACTAAAACGATAATACAACAAAATTTATAACGCCTTTCTTAGATTTTGCTCGATGGGAGTGTCTTTAAGTGACGTTTTATTGGGACCGGATGAATTTGCAGACTTGTCACTCCTGATTGAATTTTCCTCTCGGGTTTCTTTGAAGGGTGTCTGTAACGAAAACGAGCCGCTTTGAGATATCTTTGCATGGTAAACGTTAATCGTTTCGCGTTTTGTTTCTTTTATAGGCATATTTTGGTATACTTAATTGGCTGTTTTCTATACAGGATGTAGAAAATAATTTGTCCTACCTCTTATTTCAGTAACTATATGACAACTAGATAAGATTTTTTAACATACATAGTTACATATAAGAGAATCTAACAAAAGCATGTTAAAATAAGTATGTATAGTTCCTAAGCTCTGAGCGTTCCTCACAGAATAGTTTTCATTTTGAACTTCAATCTTTGTTAATGTTTTCTCTCTTAAATCATCATTATAAGCCCAAGTTTGGAACGGTTGGTCTTTTATTATGCCCCATAAGATGTAGTCTAGTGAAATTAGATCGGGGATTCTTGGTGGTCATGTAAAATTTCGCTTAGGTTCTACTAACTTTCCAACAAAATTATATCGAGGTTTTTTACTTTTACAGTATTTTGGCAAAAATCTTATAACTTTATCTTTAAGGATAAAAGAGCTTGACTTTATTATATATGCTAACTGATTTATATTTTTCTCTATATATTGATTATTTTGCTAGATAGGTACAGAGATGTTGCACAAAGTATAACTAAAATGTAATGAGGAATATAGAAAAAAAGTTTGATCTGTAAACCAGGCTTGCTTTCTGTGTAAAAATAAATGTCAATTCTGCAAGTAGTTTTTTGATATTGATCTTTTAAATAGTTTTTTAGGCTGCCATTTTGCCTAACTATATTTGATTTGCACCAAAATCTTAGCAGTTTATCCCTATACCACATCTAATTTTCGTGCCAAATTTAAAGTCGATTAGATAAGACCTTTATAATAATGATTTTTTAAAAACATTTTATTAGAACCATATTACTTCCCACCATATTATATATAAAGGCAAGGGGGTTAAAATATGTATAAAATAAATATTAATAAAAAAAGTTTTCAAAATGGGTAAATTTATATTTTTCCTAAACATACCTCATAATTATTCCATCATATAAAGATAACAAAAATTGATAATAACTCTATACGTATTTTGTAACTTAACAATAGAAGGGTTTTATTATGAGGTAATTTCCGGATACGTTTACAGAGAAATAGTCTAAACCCTTTTAAAAAAACTTTCCTGCTAATAAACTTTGTTTTCAGAAAGAAGATTTAAATATATTACAACGCTTGAAGGGAAGTTTTTAATACTAACTTTTTACGAAGAAGCCTGTACAGTTATAAAAAATATTTCATTTATTTTTGGCAATATAAACCAGAGTTTGCAAAAAAAACATTTTGTTCACATTGGCATTTTTGTATAAAATGTTATAATTTTAATTTTCTCACAAACTCCGCTCCAATAGTTACGTTTTCGAATTAGCGTTGCCTTCAGTAATTTCACATTTCGCAGTAAAATATTACAGTACGTTTAAAGCTCTTTGTTCCTCCCCTCAACTAAAAAGAAACAAGCCGTAGGAGCAAAGCGATTTTCATCTCCTCTCAATGGGTGTGAAATTTCCATAAGGTGATTATTGCTTAATTTTGACCTCGTATATTTGTAAACCATTTATTCTCTTGGCAATTTCGAGAGGGAAAACAAAGGGAACAAGATTAAAGACGAGTTGTAACGACCGTTTGTTGGAAGGAATGACATCGAGGGTGAACCGATCGGAAAATTTATGGAAATCAACTGCAGAAAGAAAAAGGGAAAATTGTCTTTCGATTTCTTGTATATAAGGCAATTGAATTTTGTTAGTATGTAATCTTGTATCCTTTCCTTTTGGCAACGTGTTATTTATTCCGAAACCTTGCTTAGTTTCATTTCCGTGTTCTTTCAGATGCATAGAAAATACCGGGTGGCTATAAAACATGCGGTCTATTTAAAAGGTGAAGTTCTTGACAGTTATAAAGTACCAATTTCATATTCGTAGAGGCTCTGATTAGTCACGCTTAGGTTAAATGTACGGAAAGATACCTAACAAAACAGTAAAACAAGACTAACCCCTCAGGCACATATGCTTGCTTGAAAATTCCTCTGCGTTGATCGTTTGCATAAACGAGGTGCTACTCTGATTGGTTTGAAAAGATGACGTCATGCTCAGATTGACGAGCTAAACATAGTATAGTGCGGGACACGAAAGAAAACCGGGCGGAGTCAATCGGTTTAGGAAATCGGCCAAGAACTCTCTTTAAACCAGTGGTGTCCCTTCGTTGTTTAAATAATATGGCACCCCTTTTTGACTATACGCACTTTAGATAATTAAAAAATGTAACTATGCTTAATGAACCTTTATCTATATTTGTCTGTTTTCTTTCGTGTACCGCACTTCTATATCTCTTTTGTGTTGCAAAAACGGCGAACTTTCGAATTTTAAAATGATTTAATTTTGATTTTTCTTGATCGATCAGATCGAGAATCAGATCCAGTGAACGAGAATTATCAAAATTTTAATTTATGCAGTTCGACTTTGTGGCCGTCTGTCTCCGTTTGTCATATTACTTTATACCGGGGCCGTCATTGTGAATTACTATATAGGGCGTTTCCTAATTGCGTGCTGATGTTAAAGGGGGTGTTTTTATGTCCTAAAAGTCTTAACTTTTGATAACTGCGTGAAATTTGATACATGTCTTCTATGCATTAAGGAGCATACGGATTTACCCAGGTTAATTGCATATGCACGCCACTGGTAGAAATTTCAAAAATTGATTGTTAATAAAAAATGCCCTTTTATGCATAAAAGACGTGTATCAAATTTCACAAATATATTTATTTATTAGGATTTAATAAAAAATGTTTTTTTAAAACTCTGTATCTCTAAAGTTAAGACTTTTAGGTTCCTGTTAAACTTTTTTCTTAAAAAGGTCCAAGAATCACCCTCCGTAACATTAGCACGCAATTAGGAAACGCCCTGTATAGTACTTCACAATGACGCTCCCTGTACAAAGTAATATGACAGACGGAGACAAACGGTCACTTTTGGCATATCCGAATAGCCCAAAGTCGAACTGCATAAGTTAAAATTTTGATAAATCTTGTTCACTGGAATCAGTTCTGGCTCTCCTACTATAAAACTACATTGATGTGTTAATTTTGGAAAAATATGAGTTCTGAAGTTTTTCAAATGTTAATTGCAATATTAGATATTTTTTGACACCCGGTATTGAATAGAAAATTAATTACTTTGAAGCAGTTTATTGACAGCTACTTTATGAACAATTTTACAAAATATATGAAAAAAAAACTAAGCCATTTTTGAGGTTGAAGGCTGTGATTCTAATCGATTCCTTCTAAATCGTTGTCTTCCTCTGAAAATGATGTGGTTTCGTCGTCACTACTTGAAGATCCCAGTGTGATAACTAAATCATCAATAACCGTTTCAATTTTGATATCTACTTCCCAGTATTTATCTTCAATAGAACGAACATGTTTAACATACGATTTCCAATTTTCAGCCGATATTGAGTCAATCGCTTCTAATGTTATTTTATTTAAATCTTTAATTGAAAGTTTACCGGTGTTGCGCTCTCGAATATATTTTTTTACTTCTGCCCGTGCAAGTTCAAAAGGGTTGAGGTCGCACATGTATGGAGGCAGCCTTAATGGTGTATGACCGAGGTTACGTAAAAGACCATTTTTACTATTTTCTCTAGGCTTTTTGGCTGATATTACTTCATATAATTAATATTTTCTCCATGTTAGATCACATACAAAATTGTTCGATTTAAGCCACGATATCATATGAGCTTTTGTAGGGTATTTAGTTGGCACTTTATCTTCTACGTGAGAATGATAAGACGCATTATCCATTACCACGACTGATTTGGGAGGAATGTTAGGTAGAAGCTTCTCGAGCAACCAATTTTCAAAATTATCTATATTCATCTGTCCATGATAGTCTCCAGTTGTTAGTCCCGAGCGAAAAACTAAAGCAGCACCTGGATCAAATCCGGCTTCTGAACCAGCATGAACTATAATAAAGCGACTACTAGAGCGGATTCCCTGAACAACACCTGTAAGACTTTCACTTTGCCAGCATTTGTTCACTGTCATATCATTATCTACCCAGGCTTCGTCTAGATACACAATATTGCGTCCTTCTTGCCTATATTGCCTTACAGTTGATAGATATTTCACCCGCCGGTGAAAAATATTGGGTCTCTCAATGAGCAATTTTCGTTTATTTTGGCACTTGCGCCAAACAAAACCATTTGATCGTATATTTATACCCGTACGGAAAATCTATTTTGTTCTTTACAGCACGAAGTAGAGGTTTGCAGGTCGGAACCTTCTTCAAGTTTACATAAAAATCCTCTATTGTTCGTCGAATTACTTGAAAATCACCATCGTCAATTTATCTTTGTATGATAATCGTGGTCTTTTTTTACCAGGAGATTTTAAAGGTGAAGTAGAACATGAGCGATCATTATGTTCTCTTTGAATTTTTCTTACACTACTTTCCGAAACATCAGTGTAAAATGCAGCGCGTTTTGTTCGATTTTGAATTGGAATAGTCAAACTATTATTTTCATCTTCTCTAGTACGGGCCTCTATAACGCTCGCAATAACTTTACGTGCACCGCTTCGAATTGTCTTTCTTCTTTTGCTCGCCATGGCTACTTCGAAATAATAATTAAAATTCAACGCAACTCATTTGTATAGAAATTAAAACAAATGCTCGAAATGTATAGGCGCCACTGGAAGTAGATAGAACCTTCTAGCGGCAAGTGCATGGAGACTCTAGATACATCCCAATTACAAGTGGACCAGTGCGAAATTTACTAAATCATCGATCAATTTTCCGTACCGCTTAGCTGGCGCACTTTATATGGACAGTCCAACAACCATTGGGAAAACATCACTAGGAAAACGTCCTATATAATGGGCACATTCGCTGTGAGAGGGAGGTTTCTAGGGAACATTAGAATTGTGGATCCTTCCTCTCGTCGGGCTCATCTAATAAGTTTATAGGGTTATACATCGGTAACAGTAGAAACTCTAGGAGTTAATTCTTTGGTAGCGGAATCAATGTACCTTTACCAAGAAAAATAAATAATTGTACCGTTCAACGATCAATCTAATCATCCAGAAACTAGTACTAGACAAATTGCCAGAATCCTAAATGATAGCTATCAAACTGTTTGGCGTATCCTACACGATTTTCAAACTTTAACCTTACCATATTCAAAGCATTGCTTTCACGCGATGTTTCATTGATAATTAATTTCTGTCAATAGTACTTTCAAAGGCTTGTACTTGTCAAACCGTCAACCCGTATTCGTTATCTTAGTGGTCTGGAGAGTGGCACTGAAAGCAAAAAAGTGACAGCCGATTCCATAATTTGAAAATAGAAAGATGTCATTGAATGTGAATAGTGCCATGATTCCGTTATTTTAATAACGTTTTTCTCGAGTCTTTTGTTGTTTTTGGTGTATGGTTTTGTATTTAGAAATTTTATAGACAACTAAAAAGTATTTACTGCCTAACCATCACTAAAGAGTGCACTATTTGTGGACAGAGCTAAAAATTTGAAGCCTGTTTATTTTTGACAAGTAAGTTTAAAGGCGATTTCATTGCCGGTACATACATTTAGGTATTTGCTAGTTATTTGTTCCAATGAGTTTGAAAATTTTGAAATATATATTGAAAAGATAACTTTTTCATGCAAAAATTTATGGATGATCCTTTTTAGTATGTAGGACTTAATTTGTTTTTCGCGTATACTTTACGAATAATTGTTAAATACCATATTTTCGTAGAATATAACTTAAAAAATATGTGCACATGACTTGATTGATCCTAATATGATATTTTAAACAAAATTTTAAACCTGCAAAGTTTATTTACTAAAGACCATTTTAGTCTAGTCCACAATGATGTTAATTTTTGCTAGTGAAAAGATAAGTAAAGGCTCATTGGATCCGGAATAATGTCGGAAATATTTTTTAGACAATTAAGTATTAATTTAAAAATTTATAAAAATCATGGTTTTATCTAGACACACTGATTTTTCATATAATGAGCCTATTTTTTTTAGTCTTCGTCTGTATTTGAAATCAGATAATAGTTAAACAAACATCACTAACATTTTTTCGCTTCTTGGAGGCTTTATCACAAGTATACTATATTTTTAGTAGCTTTTGTTTGACAATTATCCGATTTGAAATATAAACGAAAACTCTAAAAACATTAGTTAATAATAGAGGCTGATTTTACGAAAAATTAGTGAACATTTTTTTTCAGCGAGATATTGTAGCTTTAAGGGATAGATAGTACCGTATTTTTTTAGCGTTTACATTGATATTTAATAGCACAATTTGTTTACTTATTCCGTCCGATTTTGAGACCTCGTAATGGTTTAGTGTTTGCCGCTCGTAGCTCTATTTTCAACATTAAATTAAAATAATTAATAATAGAGATAGAGTTTCGCTAGTAGGGACTTGTTTATTGGAAATTACTTTTTCTTTAAGAATCCTTTTTTTAATTCTTAAATCTTAATAGTTTCCGAATTATTTGCATAAAACTAAACTTTTTTATTTCAATCTTGATTTGCTAATAACTTTTAAAATTATTTACGTACGGGTTTGAAACTTTTGCAAATTTTTCTAGACGTCATCGCTAAGCCATTGAGCCTTCAATCATATTTTTGCTAGCAGTCGTAATGTCGTAAGAATTAACACCATTTTGAGTTTGTGAACTAGACTATTACATTACTGATCATACAGTATTATAGGTAATTTTCTAGTAAAAGTGGTGTCATCCGTTAACAGATACATTTTGGTCTGTCACACAATTAAACAGATTATTTTGTTTTGTATAATTTTTAGTTGCAGAATTACAAGGTATTTGAAATATATTTTTTAAATTAAAAAGGACCTATATATATATATATATATATATATATATATATGTGTGTGTGTGTGTGTGTCCCAAAAGGTCCTACCAATAATTTAGGAATACATAGATTTGATTAAAACATCGCGATTTGGTCATACTTGCCTTAGTCCAAAAGTTAATATTAAGAAAGATACAGGGTGTTAAGTTAAAATTTTATTTTCAATTTTTTAAAATAATATACCTGGTTTTTGAGATATTAAAGTGAAAATTAGTGATAACAGATTTTTTATAGCCAGTAATAATAATACGCTTTCAATTTTGTAACTTGTAGAGGGCGCTATGAGCGCTACTTTTTTGCTCTTAAAAATGTTGTAACTTTTTTATACACTATACTTTATAAATCTATCTAAAATTCACCATTTACCAGATATTTGCTGTTTTATTACTTAATGATGCAACCGTATTCATCATTTAGCATATTACAAGTTTAATCATTTTTATAAATTTTAATAAATCGTTCAGAAATAAAGCTAATATTTTCTTTGCGACAGATGCGTTAATTCCAATTGATTCTTGTTTGATAAAAGCCCCCTTTATTAAAATGATGAAAATCGAATTTCCTAAACGGTGAGTACACGGGGCTGTTTCAAGTAATAAAACAGCAAATATCTTGAAGACGGTAAAATTTAAGTAGATTTAAAAAATATAGCTTTTTTGTGAAGAAAAGATAATAGAAAATAATTTTTCTATAGAAAACTTCTTAATTTTGTATTCAAAAAAAGAACATTTTTAAATACAAAAAGTTGCGCTCCTAGCGCCCTCTATAAGTTACATCAAAATTGAAGGTATATTATTATTACTGGCTATAAAAAATCCGTTGTCACCAATTTTCTTTCTTAATATTAACTATGTCTTCTTAAATTATTAATAGGACATTTTGGGGCACCCTGTATATATATATATATATAAAACTGAAAAAGAAATAAAAATCTGTTTTCACACACCTTTATTCAAATTTCTTGGCTGTAAAAGGATATATATATATATATATATATATATATATATATATATATATATCTCTGTTGTCAGAACATATTAATGTATCTTAAAAATATAGATATATATTCAGTGCCTATTAGGAAGTCAAAGACAAATTTGTGATACCCTTACTTTGGCTGCTATGCAGGAAGATAATCCTGTCAATTTTGCCGACATATTATTTTAACGGATAGGTCAATTTGCCGCAAAGCAGTTTAGCGGAGAAATAATGCAGGCGATAATCTGTTTGGCGAAAATGTTCTTTCTGAAGTTGCTTGTTTTTACTTTCAGCGTAAGAGGGAAGTATTATAATTGTGAACGGATAAGCCTCCAAAATTTTTACAAATCTTTACTTTTTAGGGTAATAAGATGTCCCATTTCGGCCTGTCTGCCTGCCAGTTCGTGCCATAGCTAAAGAACTATTTACTTACATTTTGGTCAAAAATTAACAATCACATAAGAAAAAAAAATTCAACATGATTTTACAAAATGGTGGCCTGTTTAAAAAAATCAGTTTGAAAACGATTTATTTCAAATTTCGCACCAAAATTTAGTGTGATACGGAGATGAATTCGGATAATTTTCGTACGAATCTTATACAGCCCAGCAAGTCAATTGACTGATATGGAGCGACAAAATGGCGACTTAGTACACTTTTAAAAAATCAGTATACTTTAATCTAATTTTGGCACAGAAATTAAATATTATACATCGATGAACTGAAAAAAATTGTACGAATCCAATATGGCGGAACAAAATGGCTGCCAAATAAAATATTTAAATAATCAGAGTTGTTGTTCCTATTCAGTTTACAAATTTTGCACAAAGATCTTGGAAACCACCTTATAAATGTCTAAGAAAAAAATTGCACTCAGCAATGGAAATTTGGTTCTACATATTAAAGTTTACAGAATAAAAAGAATCGATCAAACATTTTATTACATCTTAAATCCTACTATATTGTGACATCTGCGCAGAACTGCTGTTGTGTGATAGTACACCTTATCTAACGAAATTATAAAGATGTGAGTATTTTAAGACAACATCAGAATGTTTTGTATTTGCTGTTTTTTTTTAAATGTATCAACAGGTGTTTTTGTTATAACGTCATTTTGTTATCTTATTTCAGGTCCACCTGGTCCACCAGGCCCTCCAGGATCACCAGGAAAGAGAGGGAAAAAGGGAAAAAAGGGCGAACCCGGTGAATCGGGACCTCCGGTAAGTTATTTGTTATATTCAATAAAAGTGCCGATTTTCCGGATAACACTTCATCCATTTACTTGACTTACTTCCAAATTTAAATCCGTGAAAGTTCTTGTATATGTATATTTGGTATTGAGGAGGACTGTTTGTTTTAGATAATCACTAAATACTATAAAAACCATTTTAACGAATATTTATCTATAAATCAAATTTATATATTTTTTGTACATTTGGCATAATATACTTCAGAAATGTTATATGCTGCGAAATAGTGCTTAACTTTAAATATGTAAACAAGAATGTAATTAAGAATACCTAGACGTAAAGTAATTTGGATTATTTATCAGATGCCTCGTAAGTTAGCAGAATGTTTGAACATTTATAATAAATTTAAGTTCTTCTAAAAGTACTTTTTCTTAGTTTTATTTGAAAATAATAAATTAAACTTTCATGGATTTATAGAATAAAATTTTATCACTTTTGCCCTATCTTATTTTTGTAAGGGTATTCCTAAAATAAAGAGATAATATTAATGATGTAGATTATTAATAGACTATTGGCCGATAATGGTTTATCGAGTAGGTACTTGGCAGAAAATTGTTTTTCATTATTCATAGATTATACTTATAAAAAAATCATTTCCATTATTTTGCGCACCACGTCCATTTTTTTTTTGTAGAAGATATGGTTTTGTAGATATAGATATTTATATATATATATATATATATATATATATATATATATATATATTTATATATATGTATATATATACATAGTTTTATTTCTAAACCACCCTTATTAGTTTATAATTTAATTCCTTTAAATTATTTTTTGTCTTTAATAATATATTATTTATATAAACTTGTAGATGTCCTAATATCAGTCTTTTTGCCATATTTGTAAGTCTTGTCATTCCTGTCATTTTAAAATACAAACTTAGAACATACAACTGAATTATAAAATAATAAATATATTTATTGTAGCAGTTTTGCTCTTAAAGTTGTTCTATTCTGTGGTATATCTTACTCCAACAGCCTTAGAGAAATGGATTTTAATAGTACCTTTCAAATTTTATCAGAGATGTATTTGATAATGAAAGAAAGCCAATTGGGAAAAAAGGAGAAAATCAAAGTTTCCGGTTAAATATAACTTTTGTACGGTCAAAATAACGAGAAACCGAGGGAGAAAAAAGCGTTTTTCTTGTTACTTAGGATCAATAGGTATATACGAGTATATATGTATTTCCTATACAGAAAACCCATTCACTTTTGAGAATACCTCAACCAATCTTTATATGTTCAAGCAGTATTTTTATGTATCTTTCAAGACTCTCCAGATGAGGGATTTGGTAATATTGAAAACGTCCCTAATCAGAATGACTTTAAAGAAAAGTTGATGTAAGATACGACTCTAAAATGTCAAACTAAAAATAATTTACTTGAAGCACCAGAACAGGCAGGTACCTCGTTTGTAACTATTATACACAAGTTAGACAAATAGCAAGAAGCCGCCATAACATTAAAAACAGCTTCTAAGTCGGGAAGTAATTTAAGGAGCATAATTGTATTTATCAAGTTCTTTATGAGATAAATCCCACATTGTTTTTTTATCTATGGTACTGGGTACTGTGGTTGCTTTAAACAAAGAAGGGGAAAGTTTGTTAATGCGGAATTTAAACACTTACAGATTAGGAGAAATAGAAAAGATATTTGCTGCTAACACATCCCATAATGTGGACACACATGTGGAAATAAAAGAGTGAGCAACGTGGTACTTGGTCTTTGCAGTTGGACTGTGAAGAGATGCAACTGGGTCGATGCTCGTGTCTCCCTGTCAGGAATGATTAAAAGGGGCATAATATTCAGGGATTATATTTCAGACACAGATGGCCCACAATTCGACGATATTTTAGTGATGCAAGCTTCCTTATGAGGTTTGGATCATCAGTCAGACGAAGAGCTTGACAGAAGAAAAATATTTTCGAGCTCGAAAAAGAAAACCCAATTTCTTCGCCGCTGCTGTGGCATTTGAGGTGATGTGATCATGCCAGCGAAGATATTTCTGAAAATTGATAACGATTAGGCTTTGGCTTCAAGCATTTGATTATTGATTTAAATGGTGTGGGTACTGGAAGATGATTTGTGAGATAGTAAACAAGATTGTGTCTTAGTGGCATAAACTGGACAAGGTTTTTTGCTCCCCATTCTGCGATTTTAGTGAGGTCCTTGGTTAGGAATAAAGTTATTACTCTAGACCTATTGTCAAAGGAAGGAAGACTACAGAAAGAAATTGACGAAAGTGGTGGCCTGGCACCTTCATAGTTTGGGTTTACAAGAGGCAAGTCTACAATTCAAGCCATCGATCATGTTCTTGATATAGGGCGCCGAACTAAATAGCAGGGCGAGGGGCAGAGATAGAGTGCAATTATTACCGTTGATGCCAAAAATGCGTTCAACTCAGCACACTGGAATAGCATACTGAGAGAAATGGATTGAAGAAAAGTTTCGGACTACCTAAAAAATATCCTTATCGATTATTTTAAAAGACGAATAATCTTAGATAAGAATGAAAACATTGAAATGACGGCAGGAATCCCCCAAGGCTCCGTCCTAGGACCTATTTTATGGAATCTGATATATGACCCAATTCTGCATCTACAGGAGGAAGGAGTAAACTTAGTCGGTTTTGCCGACGACCTAGCACTGGTAATAACAGCCAAAAATTCTGAAGATCTAATGGACAGGATAAATTAATGGATGGTAAAGAAACCAACTCGAACTAGAACCTTCCAAGACAGGAACTGTAATATTGCCTGGGAAGAGGGACAGGAGAAATATCTTTTTTCTACACCAAGACAAGGAAATCCGCCTACAGAAATCTGTCAGGTATTTGGGAGTTATAATTAGAGGAAACAACTGTAAACAAAACCAGTGACAAAATAGGACGTTTACAAAGGATAATGCCAAATGTAAATAGCCCAAATTCTATGAAAATGAAAATTCTGTATGGTGAGTTGCAGTCCACTCTGTTATATGGAGCACAGATATCGGACGATATTGTAAGGGAAATCATTTAAAAAAAACCCTATACAGAGAAAAGGTCTTATCAGGGTAGCAGATAGCTACAGAACAGCGTCCACGATAGCCCTCCAGGTATTTACAGGCATTCCCTCCATTGACCTTACTGTAAAAGAAAGCAGCCAGGTTGCAAGAAAGATGGGATTCAGAACAAGAAAGAGCACAATGGACAAAAAAATTAATACCAAACATAAAGAAATGGTCGACATAGGAAATTAAATTTCTACATAACACAGGCCTTTACTGGACACGGGAAATACATCCACAGAATTGGCAAAGCGATCAATGATAACTGCCCTAAGTGTGGAGCTGAAGATACCGCGGAGCATGCACTATTTTATTGCCCCAGCACAACCAGGATTAGAACACAGATAGAGCATGAAATGGGAGGAAGAATTACATATCAGAATATCACAGATATTATGACAAAATAAAAAATAAATTGGCAATTGATTGAATCTTATATTATAAGGATAATGAAAACAAAATAAGAAGAAGAACGAGCCAGAAGTGAATAAGTTAAGATCATAGCTAGGAAATAGTGTGATGGTTCCGGGGGCTAGCACCAAAACAAGGGTGGGGTTTTGGTGGATAGGGTAGCCTCACTGAACATGAACATTAGGAAAAGGTCAGAGTGCGTAAATGCTTTTCCCCACCACTGCAAAAAAAAAGTTGTGGGTTACGAAGGTAAGAAGATCTGCTCTGGATCTTTGGTGGCGGAAGTCGTATTGCCTGTCGTGTATAAGTTTATACATTTCAATGTAATTTAAAAGACCATTATTGATATACTTCTCCATGGGAGGAGGGATATGGGTCTGCAGCTAGAGGGAAGAGTTTTGGATCCTTTTTTGGGAACAGGCTGCACAGGAGCGATATCCAGCTTTTAGGAAAAATGGTTTTGTCTTAGAACATTTGGAATAACCTAATGAGGATAAAAGGGCACATTTTTAGTACTAAGGCCGGAATACCATCAAAGCCAGAGGACTTTTTGGTATTAAGTGTTTTGAGAATATGTCGTATCTTTTTAACCTTGAAGGTAATTTCGTGCATATCGTATGACAAAGCTGGGACTGATGGAAGGGGGATGTGAAGAGAAGTGATTTAAGTAGAGTTTGTAGCGAATTGTTTTGCAAAACGCTCAGCTTTTCCTTTGAATGTGGACACGATTACATCACCAGGAGATAGGGGTGGAAATGAGCTTTTGCAGAAGTTTTGGTATATTCTTTATAAGAATTCCTTGACGTAAAAATAAATATCATCAAAAATATAAAAAAACTGATAATTTAGAGTCAAGTATTGGTGAGCATTTTGGGCAAAAGTCCACAAATTTCAATGAACAAATCGATAAAACGCTTTACAGGGACCAACACTGAAATGGAAGGAAATTTAAAAAACTAGAATTCATTACATTACAGCCGTGTCTTTAGAAAATCTTGTACTGATATTTTAGATGTTTGGAACTCTCTTAACGCTCTGATCCCTAACTTTCACATATCATTGCACACGACTCGACTCTGCAAGGTGCTTTATATGTGTGCACTGCATCTGATGACGTCAACAAGGAATTTGTTTTAACTGTAATTTTTAAGTAATCAGGGTATTAAAAATACATAATTATGGAATACCCTGTATATTACATTTATATATGACATGGCTTCTGATTTCAAATATAATCATGATCGAAGAGAGCTGAGAAAATGGCAAATCTAGCCAAAAGAGGCAATGCTTTCCTATTAACCTAATATTGCCTCTTATTGCAAGTTTTTTTTATCAGTTTTCTGAATATTAATTTTATAATCAATAAAGAGAGAAAATAATTAAGGTGACGTCTATGAGCATGCAGTTTTAAAAGTAGCTTTTAGTTTACACTTAATAACGGTCAGGCTTGTCGCAGATCGAGGTGTTGTGAATAATTTTAAGTAAGGCAAAGTAAGTTCGACAAGAACATTTTAATAGAATAAAAAAAACGAGTAGGCGAAAACAATTACAGCATGGCCAAGGCCCTTTCCTATCATTGGCCATTCGCTGATTTTTGGTCTGCAGCTGTAACAGAAGAGTCTATTTAATTTTACAACAAAGTCAAGATAATTATTTTGAAATAGACCATACATCTTATGGCAAAGGTGCACATAAAAGCAACATGTCAGCTGAACAGTAAGTAAACTGGATATAGAAATGTACATTAACCTCCATGCAACAAAAAGCCCTGTTTTTTGTTCAAGCGTATGTTCTAGTTTGTGTTAATATCGATATAATAATATTATTACAAAAATGGCTGAATATTATGTTAATCTTTTCCTTATGTTTTTTTTTATTTTCTTTTTGTTTTTCTTTAGGGGACCCCAGGCACGCCCGGCAAGAATGGCTTTCCGGTAGTTATTTTTTATTTAATTTCCAAATTTAAATTTTAGATTTCTTTATTGGATTGTTGATACTTTTTTAATATTTAAACAAACAAAATTACTAGTATCAACAGTTTCAATACTTTATATATGAATCTTGAAATACTAACAACTAAATTTAAAAGGAATTCTTGCACAGATCAAGTGCTTTTAGCCAGTATCAATAAAACCGTTAATTCAAGATAACTTTCCGCGAAACATTTTCTTGAAGCCTAGTTTTCAAATATTTCCTCTAAAGCCAGTTTACATTAGTCAACTGGCTTAGCCAGTAGTTCGGCTCAGAATTGAACTCACATTACATTCTTTAACATGCGTTTTAAGACTTACTTCTTTACTTTATCTTTTACTTGTTCTAGGCTTTAATGAATGTAAACGTTAAGTTAATGGATTGTTTTGAATAAGCGGTAATTTAATCAGTGCCTTAAAATACGCCTGGCGGTACTTCCCACCTTTCGTTTAGTAAAGAATATTTATTTATTTATTGTCCTTTATTTTTAAATTATGTTAATTAAAAGCGTTCCCGGGGTCTCCTACATCTCTAAACAGAATAAGGAGGCTATCGTAGTCCAATGAAATAATGATTTTAGAAAATCTTTATTTTCGATTAAATTTAGTTGTTAGTATTTTTTTGTAATCTGCACTAGGTTAATTCATGTCATTTTACTCATATTTTTACAAGAACAAATCATTAGACGTAAAAATATAAAAAAATTCAAATCTCATAAAGAACTATGCAGTGGTAAGTTAACACTCCCAGTCTTATTAAAAAAAATAAAACTAGTAATCACTTAATTTCTGTCCAATTAGAATAGATAATTAAATTCCGAGACATTTCAAGTATCAAAAGAGGTTGAGATATTTGCTATGGTAAAGAGGAAGGAAAGGCGTAATTTAGTGGAATTTACAGAAATTAAGTAAGTATTATTTTTATTTTTGAAGTGAAAAGGCAGTGTTTATAATGTTTAATTGCGATTTTTACAACTAAGGCTGGAAATTGGTTTTATTTGTAAAAAAAACTATAAAAATTTTAGTACATATTGTTAAACGCTTTATTTTTCCATCAGGTAGCTATTTTAGGTATTAGTTTACTGAAGTTCGAATTTTTTGAAATTCTACTTATAATGTCACGTATTATAGTATCAAAAATCAAACGCCATTTGTTATATTAACCGACAATGTTTTAAAGACAGTGTCTCGACAGAATATCAGTTGCAAGTCGCAGGTTTCTCCTCTATATTGCCAGGGAGGCCATTTCCGCCTCCTTCTCTTAGGATGCCCGTAAGAAATTCGCAGCTGTTTTATCTTAGAACCTAAAATTTATTGTGGATATTTTATTTAGTGAATTGTTGCTATAAATGTAACCAGAAGTAGGGTATGGGGACCAAGCCCAATAATATTTAGACTGAAAACCATCCCAATCAATTTGTTATTTTCCTTGTTGCTAGTTCAAATTCAAAGTAAGTGAATCATATCGATCCTCCACTGCGACTTTTTGGTCTGCTGTTTTTCACAACTTTCCTAAGCAATCTTATCTCTTCACTGAGTCTTATCACTGCATTTGGAATTTGTGGAGGTGTCCTTCAATTCCTTTGGCAGCAGAAGGTTCTTACCGAATACGTCAGTCACCGAGAATTCGCACAGCAAATGTCTAGCCGTCTTATCATCCTCCATACATAGTCGGCACTCTAATTCGATTTCAAGTCCCATCGTGTGATGTTTTGAATCCTAGTGGCCAGTGTACAAGCCTATTGCCCTTTTGAACTTAATTTTGTTGATATTTTATATTAGCATCTTTTTCATAAGAAGGGAGATAAACGTGTTTTCAGGAGACAGGCCTGGCAATCCAAACCAACATTGATTAGGTTTTTCTTCTTACTAATCCGAAATCAAACGCTTGGGCGTTTCATGAGCTACACACAAACCTGATTCAGGTCCCATAAATTTTAAGTCTGCTTCGTTCTTTGCTAGAAGGTTCGCAGACTCATTTCCCTCTAGACCTAGGCCAACAAGTGTCTTCTGCCAGATCTAGACTATTCTGGATGTGCAATGACTTACTTCAAGCGCTTTAAGCGCCGCTTTACTCTCAGAGAATATTTTTATCGTTTTGTATGTTATTTGGTATACTTGTAAGGCTTTTAAACATAATTCGATATCATAAACTTCTCCTTGGAATATGGAGATAGATCATGCAATTGGTGAGGTAGTAAAAATGAGAGCAACATACAGAATGTGTATTTGATGTATCAAAACGAAATTTTGTATAGGTAAATGGTACATAAACAGGAGAGTTTTCGCATATTTTTCACTTTCCCGTCCCGTCCAATTTCGATTTTTTAAATGGAACACTGTATATTTTTATATTTTTGGATTCATAAGACAATTCTGAATCAGAATGTGACATTTTAAAAACTTTTTACGCCTACTTGATTTTTTATAGCCATTTTTAAAATTGCATCTAGGTGGCCATGACCGGACTCAAATTTTTCTTAGAACCTGAAATAATGACATAATAATACAATAGCTAAGTTTTAGCGATTGGCCTGATAACTAGGAACAAGTGAAGTTAATAAAATCAAATTTTTGTGTCTAACTATTTTTTTTGCAAATGGCAACCCTTTTTAGACAAGCACTTTTTGAAAAGAGGATTTTTCTGCGAATCTGATGGTACTAACTTCTTTGCGATTGGATTAGAAATAAGCTCAAAAAATTAATATTACTAAGAAAAATACTCGATAATCAATTATTTACTATCAAATGTGCCATGGATATCCATGCTGGATATTAAGTAGGATTTTTAATTGTGCAGTTGGTTGATCAAGATTACGTACGCTGGATCTATCTATGCGTCATGTCACGTAAAATCTGCTCTGCCTATCTCTGTTGATGAAAAGAATGCACGCCTATGCGCCTAACGCTCGGAACCGCATTTTTATACAGTTTTCTGCAGCCCCTCTTCACATATCGTCAACAAATTTAGGCGTACAAATCTGTATCTTTGGCTAATAAATAGTTCAGAGTATTAAACAAAAATATAACTTCAGTAACGCTGTAAAATGTAAAAGCATAATATTCGAGTTTACTGTAGTTGTTCAAAGTGCATTTCTCCTTGTTTACGACATATTTCCGCTCGTTCAATGCTTCTCTCAACACGTTGTGCAGCATAAGAAGCATAATACTTCTAAATACACGTAAAATCCTTTCTTCTAAGATTTCAACAGTGGCTGGGACTGTTACATAGGCTCTTTCTTTAACATATACTCAAATAAAGAAATCGAGAGCAGTAAGATCCGGTGAACGGGCGGGCCACCGTATTTGGCCATTGATTGCAATAACTTTATTATTAAAATGTTCATTTAAATAATTAAGAACTTCTCTGGTATTGTGAGGCGTTGCTTCATCTTGCTGGAACTAAATTTGACGTAAAACTTATAAAGGTAGATCATTAAGATTCAATTCATTTTGGTTTTCTTGGGCCCAGTAACGAGTGTTTTGCTTGTTAAACATACCATTATTAGTAAATCTGGATTCGTCAGAAAATAAGACAAAGTCGATAAAATTTGGGTCATTTCTATAATTTCGAAGCAACCAATCACAAAACAATACCCGTCTATCGGATACAAATATTGGTGCAACTGGTACTTAAAAGCTCGATATCCGTGTTTCTTTAGTATTTTTCTAGCTGATTCATGACTTAAACCCAGTTCGTGATTAATGTTTCTTACAGAAACAGTTTTATCAACTTCAACCATAGCAAGAACGTTAATCTCCATTTCTTCATTTATAATAAATCTGCTTTCCGCCACTTGATTTCCTTCTTGATGCCTAAAAGGATTCTCGAGATATGGGAAATACTGATGGACTGGATGTTGCCGGTCGGGGTACCTCTGAGCATTCCTTAAATTTTTATGACATTTTCCAAAAATTAATAACATATCGACTTTTTCACTTTAAGTATACATTATTTTGACTTTTGAAAATAAAAATGGTATAGGTAAGTGTCACTATCAAAACAAAAAATCCTACTTAATATCCAGCATGGCTATCCATGGCACACTTGATAAAAGTAAATAATTGATTATCGAGTATTTTTCTTAGTAATATTTAATTTTTAAGCTTATTTTTAACTCAATCGCAAAAAAGTTAGTGCCGTTAGATTTGCAAAAAAATCCTCTTTTCAAAAAGTCCTTGTCTAAAAAAGGTCGCCATTTGAAAAAACATATTTAGACACAAAAATTTGATTTTATCAACTCCTCTTGTTCCTAGTTATCAGAATAATCACTAAAACTAAGCGATTGTATTATTCTGTCATCATTTTAGGTCCTTGATATTAAATTGCGTCCCGTCATGGCTACCTAGATGCAATTTTAAATATGGCAATAAAAAATCAAGTAGGCGTAAAGAGTTTTTAAAATGTCACATTCTGATTCAGAATTGTTTCAGGAATCCAAAAATGTAAAAATATACAGAGTCGTTTCCGGTGAAACCGGAAGTGACTGGAAAGTGAAAAATATGCGGAAACTCTCCTCTTTATGTACCATTTACCTATACCAAATTTCGTTTTGATACATCAAATACTTTAAAAGTTATGGCCTGTCTAATAGATTCAGATCATAAGCAATCATTGGTCTTATGACCATAAGTACAGCCAATATAACAGATTTAGTCTCATCTCACAAATTCCCGTACTTATTCAATTCAGATGAGCATTTCAGTGTTTCGTCCAGAGTGATTCCTAAATACTTTACTTCTGCTGAAAATGGAATCCCTAGACCTTAGTGGTTGTAATATTTCCGGATTCCTTTTCTTAGTGAATGGAACTATCACCATTTTATTAAGGTTGATGACGTCTCTTTCCTCTCCCACCATGTTAGTGCAGTAATCAGTTCTTCCTGAAGGGTAGCAGCGCTTCAAGCATAGATAGCAAGTTCCTCCACTTGCCGTTCCGCCCCTTTTTCAGCAATTGCATCATAAAGTGATTCAGAAAGGACATTATTAAATGCCGCCTTTTTATCCAAGAATCCAGCAACTGCGATCACGCGTGACTCTATATTTCTTGACTGAACAAATTGGAGCTTCATTTGTTTGCTAATCTACTGTCTGCCTGTGTCTAGTTGTCTTGTGTCTCTATCGCAGTCAGTTCAGGTTGGGCCATGCTTGGCTGAGTACTCCCATTAAATAATAAGCTCCACATCCTGTCCCTTTTTCTGTTCTTGATCTGTGTGTAAAAGCAGATTTTGTTCCTTCCTGTACAGTATGTCAATAAATCATTCAATATATTAAAAAAAATGCGTGTTACATTGTATATTACTATAGTGCACAAATTGATCTGTAATAGCAGAAATAATAAGTTATGCATCGTTTCTTGTTCCAACCACAATTTATATAATACTTTTATGCTCTATGCTGTATTATTAAATAAAACCGCGACGCTAAATCTACGGAAATGGCTACCTGGAATCCATTCTCTATTCATATTTATTTTTGGGAGTGTTTTTACTTTTACTTAAACAGATATTGTATATTTAACATTGTACATGTTAAATACATACAAATAAAATAAGATAATACAGGTACTGACATTTTTGATTTATATCAACAGCAAAGGAATTTTGCTCTCTTTGTTAATAACCCAGTTCATAAGTAACACTTTTACAGAAAGTGAAGCCAATCTGCCGAAAATTTCCGTAAAAAGGAAATGCCCTTTCCCTTTCACAAAGGAGGGGAATCCTGAGGTTTTGTATTGAGCAACGACTGGAATCAATTCTTACCTTTGTATAAAAATGGCGTTCTTGACACTATTTTAAATAAAGATGTAAGTATAACTTCTATTTGTCCAATCGCAACAAAAGAAAAACAATTTCTTCGTTTTCAAATGTCTGTCAAAACTGCCCTAGTTTCAGACGTCTCTGCCCGTCAGATAATCTACAAAAACCAAAAGACTTAAAGAGTTTTCGAATTTTCTATATAATTTTATTTGTGTTTAATGAATTTTGATAAAAGCTTTTGAGAAGAACTTTTAGTGATCACTAATAAGCATAACAAATTTAGAATCTTTAAAACTAATACAACGGTTAAAAACTGCAATGTATCTTAAAAATAGAATGTTGTGACACCGGCCTACTTGAATGTTTTATTTTTTTAAGTTTAGGTTCTTTTATTCTCATTGGCACTAAGCAATTGTGTGTAAGTAACTTGTAAAATAAATTTTATTTCATATTTAATTAACTAATAATACTTCTTATTGCAGTCAAATATTTTAAATATGAAATAAAATATTATTACCTTTTAATTAATTTTTTAATATGGTGTAGACGTAAAAAAAAATCGGTAAATTCATCTTTACCCAAAACTTTCTTCGTACAGAATAGGGAACTTGCATACATTTTTAAATACGAAAAAATACTTAAGATTATATGGCCACGTGGTATTGAAACATATATCTAAAAAAATCAATTTTGTTGCCTCCCCGGTCGACAAAAGGCAATTAACAAAGCCCCAAAATTCAAATTACGTCATTACGTATACGCGAAATATGGCAACGGTGCAACGTTCAACAACAAGCCGTCAGCCAGACGATATTTGTCTTTTTTGTGGTTAATGGGTGACGTTGACAGTTTGTTGTTTACGTGAATTATATTAATTTACCAGTAATATACCCTTTTCTTTCAAATAAAGATAAAAATTAAACAACAAAATCACAAAGTTAAAATAAACAAAACTACCAACACTGCCATCAGCTATGACAGCTGACAACCAGCTGCTGTTGCATTTTTCATTTTTGCCGGTCGTTGCCATACTGGTACGCTGTAACGTCAAACGGTAGATAGCCCCAAATACTGTCACTTCAAATGATCCGTTTGCGCGCGAAATTTTAGAAATTTTACAAAATAAGTTTTGATTTTTGAGGCGTTATATTTTAGATATTTACTTTTTATGTGAAAGAGAACACATTAATGTAATAAAAAAATGCAAGTTCCCTATTCCACTACTTACAATAAACAGCTTATATATGCATATGATTATTTAACTTTATACAGGGTGTTCCAGTTAACTCTTTAAATAGAAATATCTCGGGTATTTATAAAACTAGAAAAAAATCTTTCAAACAAGAGTTGCTTGATATGATCTGCTTTTTCATATGCTTATATTTTAATGTACACAGAGTGTCTCAAAAAAGCAAGGCAAGTACCAACTTTGCTTTTTTTTAATATAATATACTAAATTTTTTAATGTTTTTGAATATAATTGATTGAATGAATTTGATATTAATTATATGATCCAGATTACTTGTCAAAAATTGTGTGTTCAATGAATCTACTTCTATGCTTATGGATTGTACATACAGATATGTCATAGTTTGCAAATCGTTAATTATTACAACAGCCCAAGTGATAGTAGGGACCGGAGAATGCTCTGCTTTAAATATAGTCATCCTAAAACTGTCATTAATAAAAAACCATCCTTCATTAACCCGAAAACATTGAAATAGTATCTCCAATTCTTCAAAATTTGTGAATTCCCTCAGTTTTTTATTCTGAAATATATTCATGTTTACTTTCTTCAATTGCCTGTTGAAAACGAATTTCGTCAAGTTCTTTAAGTTTATTCTCTTTACTTTTTCTGAATGACACCTTTTTTAATAAATATTTGGGACAGTTTGGAAATTTAGTAGATACGCTAGTTTCCTTTAACCTTGTTGGGGAATTGTCCGAATAAAATCCTCAGGTTCGAAATGGCACTCACATACACGGTTATTATCAGTTGGAACAAAATTGTCACGGGGGATAGCATTTTCGGCGTAATTCTTCGTCCCGAGGAAACCGAAAAACTCTAACTTTAGTGTCTTTGGAATAGTTTCCTTTGCAAAAAGGCACACAACACATATATGGCATAATGATACACTACTATACACTATTTACATTTTATTTAAATAAAAACCACTAAAAACACAAATGAAATGTAGAAGTTTACATAAATCAGCTCGAAACGCCGGCCGGCACAAAACAATAACACGAAGAATAGGAGGTTAAGTTGGAAAATTTCTGCTGAGACGGAGTGCGGTTGACAAACTTCCACCGCCTTTACTTAAAGGAAATAAATGATGTTTAATTATGTAACACTCTTTATTGAAATTTCAAATTTATTTAAAAAAATAGATAAATTTTCTTTACCTAACTTCCTTTATTGCTAATCTTTACTTTTATTAACTATTTTTTTTTGGCATCTATGATTGCTAAAACGCGGAGATATGTAAAACTCTGCTTTTTTCCACGATTACAACCATTTTGTTTGGCGTTATTTTGTTCCGTCACTTGAATTTGTGGAAAATTCTATTCTATTATACCACAATTATTTCTTGCATAAAATGTGAAATTAATCTACCAAGTAGTTTTTTAGGCTTTGTTTTGAAATATGTTATTAGATTGCCATTTTGTTCTACATTTTGAATTTACCTAATACCTGATTGTTATGTAAAATTTAAGAAAAATTGGATAGGCAGCTTTTCAGTAATATTTTTTAACATTTCACTTCGCTGCCATATTGTTTTGTCATATTGGATTTCTCTATCAAAATATATTTTGAGTTTATCTTCAAATTACTCTTGTTTTTTACCCGAACTTCAGCAGGGCCTGATTAATTACTTACGAAGCCTGGGACTAATAAGTGTTAAGGGGTCACTTATATAGGCGAGGTTGGCAACTGTTAAATTGCATTTTACTAAAAAAAAGCTTTGTACCTTTTTGCTATAGCCCATGTAGCTCCTCAACCCTTTAATCCAGGCCTGAGTTTTGAGTGAATCGATAAAATGATTTTTTAGCTAAGCCGCGAATTGAAAAACATGGTTTTAGGCATCTAAGAACCCTGAAAAGTATAGTTCCGAAAAAATCTCTGAATTTTTCTTGATTGCAATACTAATGTTCCCAAAAATATCTTTGGTTAAAAATAAAACACATCCTGATATTTAAAAAAACCAGTCTGGCAACGCTGCTGCGAAGAGAACTCGGTGGAAACAAAATTCAAAGATAACCGTCGGGCACTTATTGGTCGACGAGGTAGCCAATCAAAAACTCGTTAATCGTTCACCTACGGAACGTGACTTTAGAGCAATTTTAGAAGTAAGCACTTTGTCCTTTTGTTCTAGGAGTTGTTGACTATATATATTTTTTTTTATATAGTTTTTCCGATTATAACTACCGCCAATGTAAATATCGCCTCATCGGTCTAAAAAATTTTATTGAAATAATCTGGATCTTGATTCAGGGTTGCTTTTTTTATTTGAACAAATTCATGTCTCCTTTTTATTCATCATTTAATAATTGAACTGGCCTAATTTTGAAATAGTAAAATCAATTTTGCGGTTCTTGTAAAGAATTATACCCACTGCATGTGAAAAAATTGAAATATTTATTTTCTTTTTTTTAATAATTCCAACAAAGATTTATGGATGAAGCACTTTTTTTTCAAATTAGAATGATAAAAACTAAGTTTCTGGAAGGTTGCATTTGACTTGGTTTTGGAGTATCGCTAAAATATATTTTTCACAAAACATAACTTATGGAATACGTAAAAGATCGATTATATTATTCTTTATAATACATATGAATTATTTCTAACTAAAAGTACTTAATTAACATGTTATATTATATTATATAGCCACTTGACACATAATTCAGTCATCTGAGCTGAAACAGAATTCATGATTTTGATCAATTTTTGTATGTAGGTGGATTCTGGGGTCCTCATCACGAATCCGAAGTAAAAATTTTTCGGTCACATTTTGTTTCTGAGTTATTCATCCTCAAAGTTCATAAAAATCCTAAACTCAATTCACGTTTTTTCTTTCTTCTTTTTTATAAAAATAACGAATTTTCTGTATGAAACTACTAAAAACTATTATAGAAAGACGTAAAATCTCTGGTTTTTTTTTTTAGTTGTCGTGTGTTATATAGTGATGACTTTTTTTGTCGTAGTTTATTTTTCCTACGTGATCCTTTTTCGAATATTTTAGAGTATTTTTACTTTGGCTCCCTTATTAATGATCATGACTTCCGATTCGCGATCGGGACTCCGAAATCCACCTACATACAAAAAATCATAAAAAAAACTTTCTGTCGTTTTGGGTTTTTTTTTTATTTGTATATAATTAAATTAATTTGTTATGTTAGGTTAGGAGTGGTTAGGTTTGCTGTAAAGAATGCGCGCGTAAATTCCTTCTTGTAACTATTATTCAAGATTCTTACTATAATGTAAGTTTGGCAACATTGTAAGACAGCCTTTCTTAAAACTGTCATAATAAGGAGTTTTCGCATCTAAATGTAGTGAAAATGTGGAGCTTCTTTTTGTTTTTCTTAATATAAAGTGGTTCATCCATTTATTTTTTTCTTTTAAAATAGTTGAAAGAAGGTAAACGTTATTTTTTATATCCAAAAATTATCAAATTCCGTGGGTATCATTGCTTACAAGACCTCAATTTTGCTATAAAGTTCTTTGAACTACTCCATAACTAACTAAGTTGTTTCGTGGTTCACACCTTATATCTCTGACACAACCTCCGATAGATTTTCGTGAAAATAAAGTAATATATTAAGATCCCCTTTCTTCATTTCTTTGTTTGTCTTGTCTTTGTCTTTTTCTTATTTCTTAGAAACGCTGTTTCTTGCGATAAGTTCTTCATATAAATTATAGTTGGTACAGATGGTATCTTCTGGCCAACCTGAGCCTTTTTCCTATACTGTTCTCGTATTTTTGTGGCATTCTTTTTATTATAAAGCTCGACCATTTTGTATCTTTTAACAATCGAATAGTTCATTTTTTAAGTATTAGAACTAAACAAAAATGAATCAAGCAGTTAATCAGACTTCAAACATCAATATCAAGACATTCGAAAAATAAACTTTATCTCCAGTTAGTAGCAGCACCGAATATTAACAAGACAAGAAAAGACACTCGAAGCCTCTCCTCTTGATATGCCTATCTCACTCGAATATCGGATGTTATGCTTTTTCGAGCCCTCGAAGTCGCTGCCGGACGAGATGCATAAATCGGTTGTTCGTCGTATAATAAAGTATTGAAATATACTACCAAACATTAATATATACCATTTGTCTTTATATTTGCCGGCGCGCGGCGTCAAACAATTTTTTTATTTTTTAAAAATTAAAATAAGCATTTACCAAGTATTTTGTATTTTGTATTTTGTGTTTGGTAAATGGCTGGAAAATTACGATTACCTTCGTTCTATCTTTATGGGAAACTTTAAAACGCAAAAATTATACATTTCTTTTGAAAAGAAACCTTAATTAAGATTACCTCGAATTTTTTTTGCCCAGAAATTTGAGGAATCCATCCCCAATACAATTTTGTAAGGCATTCAAGAAATTATTTACTCTAAATATCTTAAATTTTACCAGTTAGTTCGTAACACTTTATTTTTTGCAAAATTTGGGGAAATTGGATAATTAGTTTTTAGTAATAGTTTTTTTAACGTTTCACTAGTCGACCATCTTGTTCCTGCATATTGAATTTTTACCAAAATATTACCAGGTCATCCCCATATGACTCTTAATTTTTGCCTAAAATGGAAGTTTATCTGATGCTTTTAAGCTTTGTCGCGAACTGACAGACCGACAGACAAATCGACAGACATCTAGGGACGCTAACTTCTCTATACCACGATTAGTTTTTTAGGCTGAATTTTTAAATACTTTATTAAGCCGCAATTTTGTTCCGTCATCTTGGATTAAAATTTTCAACAATTAATTTCCGTTTTTACCTAATTTTTACAAACAGTACTTTTTATAATTATATGAAGATCTATTAATTAGACAGCTTGACGTTTTTTTCCGTTTTTCTGTTAATAGATATAAAGCAAAATAGGTTACAATAAAAATTATGGATGTAGATATTTTTAAACTCGTTTTTAAATCACCCAGGTAAGTGAACGTTTATTCTTTTTAATCGCTAGCGGTTTGCATCAACCTCGTTAAAACGTGGGCACCTGCACAGCTGCATAAATTTCTCGGATTCGTCGGCGCGTTTTTGTAAGCACAACATAAAAGTTCCGACGGACTGTGCCCCTTCCTGCCTTGTTAATTTTCGGTGATAGCAGGTATTTAAATAGGCAAGCAATTATTTCCGAAAAATCGTAATATTTCATATTTCTAAATCCTTCCATATTCTGAATTTATACAAAAAATTTGCAGAATTTAATATGAAATTCAAAAGCATTAAAAAATGTAGTATATTATATTAAAAAAAAAAAAGCAAAGTTGGTACTTGCCTTGTTTTTTGGAGACACCCTGTGTACCCAAATAGTTAAACAATCATATCCGAAAAATTGTGGTGTTTCATATTCTAAAATCTTCAATATTTCAAAAACTCTTAATTTTTGATACATGGTATATATTTTATAAAAATATTGGTTTTTCTGTATGAGTATAATCGTATTTTAGCTATATATATTATAAAAATAAATATTTACAACGTTAAAAATTCAATTTTGTAAACATTTTTATTTTTCCTTATTGAGAATTTAAAAGGAATTTATTATTTAGGAAATAATTTTAGTGACATTTGAAAAATAAAAACCTACATTTCAAAAAATAAAATCTTCATTTTGGTCGATTTGCGTAAGAACTACGCAGTATTCTACTTTCAAATTAAACTGCAGTTTTTAACTGTTCTATTAAATAAAAAAAAACCTGAAAATTAATGTTTATTAGCGGCCATCACTGGAAGAATCATTTCACATTTTTTTTTATTAAACTTCATTAAACACAACTACAGTTATGAAGAAAATTCGAAAACTCATTACGTCATGTTTTTTCAGTTGTTTTGTAGGTTATTTATTAGATTTTCCCCCGATTGCACAAAACTTAATTGCTGTTAAGAATATTTAACCGAGCTTTCGGATTTGACAAGTTGCTTACAAAAATCCAGGAAGTTGCTGTCAAATTTGACATTCCGATAAACATTCTATACTTTAATTGAGCTTTCTGCAACCGGCCGTTAGACGTCTGAAACCAATGCAGTTTGGCTAAGATTCAAAAACGAAGACATTCTTTTTTTTGTTTCGATCAGACTAATAGAAGTTGCTATGTCTTTGTAAAAAAAATTGTAAAAATGTTAGAAGAATATGGGGCCTCCGGTCGTTGTATAATATAAAACCTCAAGATTCCTTTTCTATGTGATGCCACCAACATGCCTATACAAAAATACCCGAGGCAAAGATAATTCGGTTTTTAACGAAAATTTCCGGAAGATTGACTCCACTGAGAAGTTTGAAACTGAAAACAAAAACCCTGAGAAACATAAGCCAATTCTTAATTAGCACTTCACAGCTATATGTTAACCCTGTCTGAATTAATATTACAGGGTGACAAGGGTCAGAAAGGAGAAATGGGATACAGGGTAAGAGGCACGGTGGTTTTGGTTTTGCGGCTTTAACATATAATGCGAAAGTTACACTTGAGGCACTAATACGTCAGACAAACCATTGGAAAGGGGAGATTTCGGTACTAAATATTGATAATATGATTTACCGAGAAAGCGGCTCTAAAGTGTAATTACATAAAAATTTTGGTTTCTATAGTTTTATTTAAAATTAGAAGTAAATTGATTAGTTTTATTTGTGAAAGTATATAAGAAAATTGGTACTTAAAATCAAAATGCCAGGGCATTGTTCCTTTGTTAGTTTTTCAAAGTCTGCTATCAATGACCTTAAAAGGGCTCAGTTTAATTTGACATGTATACACACCAAAACTTTAAGGCAATTTTTGCATCATCGATAAATATAAATTTTCTTGAAATGCATTTTATATGTCCCTATTTTGAAAACCAGTCAACCGATTATGTTGAATTTTTCAAGATTTTCAGAAATTCGTTTTCTGGTACTGAGAATCAGTATTCTATTTTGATCTATTTTACCTTTCAGTTTATTAAAGGAACTGGTAAAAGAGATTATATAAAAACTGAACCTCTTTTTAAATTTCCTATTTCTTCAATGATGTCTTATGTCATTACATAATATTAAATTTTGGAGTACCTGTGAACGTTCTGTCAATTTTCTCATTAATGTAATAAGGTTTACACTTCCACAACTCTTCGATCTAAATTTACTTTGTTTTGTTGATCTATTACCATAAAAATTTTTTGTTTCGATCGTGTTTATAAGTATACCGGTTGCCCACGATATTAATAAGTGAGTTGAATGGGTTGTTGTCACTTCTACAAAAATACCGATCTTTTTTTTTGAAAATTGGTCCATAATTGTCTATATTTTTGTGTTGTAAATAGATAGTTAAAAGCGCGAAACAATGTTTAGTGGGTGAATGTATTTGGATAGTTTAAAATTAGATGCGAATTCTAAAAGGGCTCATTTAAAAGAATAAGTAGCGTTTATTGTTATTCCTAAAACACAAAAACTTTATCAAAATATTTTGTACAGTGGAATTATTGAAGACAGTTATCGTAGTATCATATTTATACGTCATCGTAGAATCCTATCTATACATCAGAAAGATTTTTTGAATTCACGTTTTTTACGTTTTAAATATACAAGCACAGCTTTAGTTTCTTTTTAGGTGCAAAATATATATAGTTTAGCACCAGGTTTTCAGAGAAAATCATATTAAAAATTGGCCCAGAAAGGTTATAAAATAAAAACCATGAAGATTAATAGCAAATTGGGCTGAACAATTATAAAAAATAATAATGGATTATCGTTTTTATCGATCTATAGATATTTACTTGTAATCGATTTATTTAACCGACAAAAATCGATTAGGGATTCTATTATCGTAACGGGTCAATAGATTTTTAAAGAATGCGATATCGGTTGCTCGATATTTTGATAAAGATATATCGTATGTTATATTGACTAATTAATTTGTTTAATAAATCCTTTTGGTTTTCATAATAACACAATTCTTATCATTCAAATAGTAACTATTTAATTAATATCTTAGTTGAATTTAAGATTTATCAAAATACCCAAGTTCTGACTAAATGTGAATGAAAAATATAATTAAATGAAGTTTGATACTAAGAAGCATTTGTGACTAACGTTTAAAGATGTTTCTGAAACGGGCTGTCATAAAAATTAGTCTATGTAATAAAAAAGCGTTAGTTAGTAATAAAAAAGCGTTATACAAATTTGTACAGTGCTTTACAAAATAGCGTATATTAAAACAACGCTATAACATAATAGCGTTGTAATAGATCAGCGACATATTAGCGCTGATACAAAATAGCGTCAATCATAATATCCACAAGACAAATTAGTAGTTATAATAGGGGAGCGCCTCCTCCTCCTCCTCTTCCTCTCTCTCATGTCCCTCATTCTTAACTTCCTCCCCTTTTATTCTCATTCGCATCATATTTTTTAATTTTTTCTCTTTGTTCTCCCACATTTGATTTTGCATTCTTAAGTCTTATAAATAGGTGCATCATGATCATTTTAGTATGTTAAGGTACGAGTGACTGTTAAAAGAAAAAAATCTGTTGAATAAATCTATTAATAATAATATTAAAATAAAATGAGTGAATCAGTTGGAGAAAGAAATCGATCCATTCCGCTTCAGACAATTAGCCTCGAAGAAATTATACCAGGAGTTCAAGAAGAAAATATACCATTAGTTCGAGTAGAAAATAATGGGATTGTTTTAAAAAATTTGAATAAAACTGAGAGTGAAGAGAAAAAAGTGTTTTGTGCTATTTGTTTTGAAATAATCGAATATTATGATTCATGTAGACCAAATACATGTTCCCACATTTTTTGTTTAAAATGTATTTTAAGATGGAATGATGAAAATGGTTGTTCTATAATGGTAAACAATTGTCCTGTATGTCGCACTAGATATTACTATTTGGTACAAATCTTCAAAGATGTAATTAGACATCATTTTGTTGTAATTTTAAAAAGAGGATAATATTTTTTATAATTTGTGTTTGTGAAAACTCTGCTAACAAATAATTTTGTAAAAAAAAGTAAATGTAAATATATATAATAATTGACACACATTTTTTCCTTTTCCTATATTGAAACGACAACAATGATCTAACAAGTTTTTTAATACATACTAATTTTCACATTACATAACAAAACAATTGTTATGGGTTTACACAAAAAGTGCCACGCCCTAAAATGGCACCACTTTTGCAAATGGAAGCTTAAATTTTCTTATGGGAATTTACATGTAAAAATGACGGTTTTGATTGTCGGACCGGCATAGCCTAATCTACTACTTTTTAATTATACTAATAATATTAATATAATTTGCATCAAGTAAGAGAAAACTCAATTGAATACAGAAACAAGCGTTAACAAAATGTTATGCTAATATATGAGTGCTTCTAGTGGCAGTTGACATAATCGACACTTTTTTTTTACATATGATTAGCTATTTCATTTACAAATACAGTGTCAGATGTTAGAATAAAAAGAAGTATTTTGCATATAGCAATGAAAATATATAACCGCTTATAGTAACAGTTGACATTTTTTAAAATTAATATTGTTGACGTATTCTACTTATTATCTTTACAATTTATGTTTAAAATTAATATTTTTGATATAATCTACCCATTACGTTTATAACCTATATTTAAAATTAATATTGTTGAAATAATCTACCCATCACCTTTACAAACTATGTTTATTATTAATATTTAACAATATAATTTTCTATCTCTTTTTTTTCATTTTTGTTGCAGTAAAAGCAAGCATGTTCAGGAATTAGTAGAAAAAGATGTATCCTACAAATAGCACAATGTAAATCAGAAGCACTAACAACATAGGCTCTTTTGTAGTGGCAGCTCACATGATCGGACTCCCTCTCCGTAAATATCTCATGTGAATTGCACTACAAGGAAGGCAAATAGCAAATGTTCCTAGTCTTCGACTTTCAATTTTAGAGTAGCTTTGTATAACACATACATCTTTTTCTTCAAAATTATTAAATAATTCACTAGCCCTAAACTTGCTTACTTTTACGTCAGCCTCGGTTCCTAAATTTAGTAATTGTCCATCCATGTCCACTCCTTCGTCAATTTCCTGATCATCTTCCTCCATCTCTTCTTCTTCCTCCTCAATATAATTAATGTCTATGTTACATAAGAATGATCTTCTAACAAGCCTAGATGATTTGTCCAAAAATGAATGTTTATAAGTGATGGAATCGCCTTCCAAGTTAATAAAAATTTCTTTTCTTTCCTCAATTTGAGCGGCGTTCTCCACATTATTTTCTTCAATTTGGTCGGCGTTTCCAATCATATTTTCTGCCATCGTTAGGAGCTTTAGATTTAGATAGATATATTTGATAAAAAACAATTTTGGTTATAGCTTATAAAATAATATCGACAACTGATATTACAGCGAATGATACTGTATGATCGTCGAGTGGATGTTCTTAAGTATATATCCCATCAACCACCACTTTTACTACCTGCAATACTTAAGTTTTTTTTTTTTTTTTTTTGCTGTCCCTTTCCCTGTCAGTTTCCTCGGGGGGGGGGGGGGGCCAAGGGGGGCTTCGCCCCCCTCCCCGCTCCGCCAACCCCCCTAAACCCCCCCCTTGAACCCCCTCACCCTCACCTTATCTTCTTTCTCTCCCTTCCTTCTTTCTCTTTTTTATATGTTTCTCCGTTTTCCTTCCTTCTCCTTTTTCCTTCCTTCTCCTTTTTCCTTCCTTCTTCTTTTTCTTTCCTTCTCCTTTTTTCTTTTCTTCTTTTTTTAATCTAACCTAACCTAACCTAACCTAACCTAACCTAACCTAACCTAACATAACCTAACCTAACTTAACTTAACCTGAAGAGGGTAGCCCGAAATTGGGGAACCGGGATTTTAGTCTCGGAAATTCAGGGGTCCGGGGGGGGGGGGGGGGGGGGGGGGGGCCAAAGGTTGTTGATCGGCTTGGGAAAGTGGTTTTTAGAGATTGTCGTTCAACTTTAAGTAGGACACATGTGATTAACTTTTGCATATAAAATCGCCTCAGCGAAGAGACGAATGCAATTGATTTCTGCATTCACACTGTGTAGAGCTCGCGAGTTTTCTGGTGTTTACATTGTGTCTATTTGGTAAATTTTTATTTTTATTTCTAACATTTTTATTTGGCAAGATTTAATTCTTATATATATTGGTGACATTTTTATGTACATTTGTGGCATTTTTATTTATTATTACGATTTTTTTCATAATGGACAATTTTTTGACATCGACTAGCAAAATAATTGACAATGACTTTGACTTATACACATGTACTCAAATGCAGAATTTTGCAAACCAACAAAACAATGAAACAGACGTATTTACAACTAGTCAACAACAAACTATTCAGGACTTGAATGAAATTATTTATAATAGCCAAGTTCAGAATAATGCCAACAAACACAACAACGAAAAATATTTATTTACAGCTACTCAACAACAAACTCTTGACGATCTTAATGACATTATTGACAACAAAACGCACTTAATTACAACAAAAACTAAACAAACTCTTGAAGAACTGAATGACATTGACGAAACTCAAAATTCTAGCGATGAGGATATTGTTTGTTTTCAAAAATCTAATCCAAATTATTTAACATTAAAATCGCCAATTAATTCTCCGAGACCAATTTGCTCTCCCTTTTTGTTTAGTGAAAATTCTGATTCGGAAGAAGAACAAATTGATCAAAATTTAAGTTTGGCTATTTGTCCTACTAATTCACCATATGATATTGTAAATTCTGATTCGCAAGAAAAACAAATTGATCAAAATTTAAGTTCGGCTATATCTTCTATTAATTCACCATTTGCTATTGTAAATTCTGATCCGCAAGAAAAACAAATTGATGCAAATTTGACTTCGGATATTTCTCCTAATAATTCACCAGTTGAACAAAATTCAATTTCGAAACCATCATTTATCATTAAAAAAAAATTTAAAATTAATAAAAAAAATAAAAAACAAATAGCAAACCTTAAGTGTCTGGGTTTCGCTATTCAAAATTTAACTAATTTGATCACAATTAAAAAGGGAGACGAAAGTACGGTGAATTATGTTAAACAGGCCTTTGACAAATTAGTTGACTCATTTGAAGAAATGGATTCATAAAGTCAATTAATTTCTATTGCTTTTTTCAAAATTTGACTATAACTAAATAAAAATGCACAATATTAATTTTATTATTATACAAAGAACTTCAAAAATGCAATTGCTTTTTTCAAAATTTGACTATAACTAAATAGAATTGCACAATATTAATTTTATTATTATTATTATGCAGAAAACTTCAGAAATGCATAAGTGTGTAACATGTAATAAAGTCTTTACTAGAAAGGATAATTTACTGCGACATATTAAAAAACATGTTAACGGAAATTCCACAAAACTCAACAGTTGGTTGAAAAAACCAAAGCTTGTTAAAGGTAAGAACATTTTATTTTTCATGTCATATTTTGTAAAATATTTTTTTCTTAATTTATATAGATTCTACAAATATTGTAAAATATTGTAAAGAATGCAAGAAAAATATAAACCAAAGTCTATGGGGTGGACATCTTCGATCTAGTGTGCACAAGAACAATTCCAAAATAGGCTTGGAGGAAGGTGTTGAAATTATCAAGTCAGCATTCAGGGAACGAATAATATCTTATAGGATTTCCTCACATCAAAACTTCATAAATGTGAAAGAATATTTTCAACATTTGGAATACAAAATTGCACATCTAATAGATCAAGAACTGCAGAAACATAAATGTATCAAGCTAAATATGGAACTGTTCGGTTTCTATTTTAACCCCAGCAGCGACAGCTATGATGTCAAATCTTTTAATGCGCCGTTCCAAGTCATTTGCCAGGGATATCAGAAAAAAGAACTGTTAGAGCAAATCTGCACCATTATTGACCAGAAAGCTGACGAATTTGCAGAAAGAGATTCAGGTAAAGAATTTATTTTCGATTTTACAACAGCAACAAAAAAAGTAATTTTTTAATTTTTACGTTGCAGGATGGGCTTTGATGAATTTACTTCATTTGGAAATTAATGTTAACAAGCACAATCCGCTGAGAGCCTCATCTTTTATCGAACTTCCTCAAGAGATCAAGAGACGTCAAGCTGTGATCAACATTAGGAATGATGACAACTTTTGCTTCGCCTGGGCAGTTGTGTCTGCTCTTCACCAACCACGCGGATTAGATTTTGAAACTTCATCCTACCCACACTACTCTTCTGTTTTGGATATGTCAGGTATAGAATTTCCAATGTTGCTAAAGAACATTAAGATTTTTGAAGAAAAAAATAACATTTCTATTAATGTATATGGATTAGAAATTATAAATCCTAAAAAGGGGTATGAAGTAATTGGTCCACTTTATTATTCATCGAATAAAAAAAATCAACATGTCAATTTATTGTTAATAAGTGATGATGATGAAAAAACTTTTCATTATTGCTATATTAAAGATTTATCAAAACTAGTTTCTGCACAAATTTCTAAACATCACGGAAAAAAATATATTTGCGATGGTTGTTTACAATATTTCCCTACAGAAGAAAATTTATTACAACACAATAGCTATGATTGTGATCATTTACGAATTAACCTACCTTCTAAAGAATTAATAAAAGATAAGTTTGGAAACTATTCATATGATAATATTTTGAAATTTGTAAATTATCATAAACAAATGAAAGTTCCTTTCGTGGTGTATGCAGATTTTGAATGCATTTTAAAGCCTTTAAATAATGACAATGTTGATAAAAATCCTAATACTTCATACACCTTAAAACAATATGAACATATTCCACATTCATTTGCCTATTACATTAAATGTTCCTTCGACGATAATTATTCTAAATTTGAAAAATATAGAGGTCAAAATTGTGATACATTATTTATAAATTCTTTAGAAAGAGATGTGTATAACATATACAATAAATATTTAAAGGCTCCTAAAAAAATGATCCCTTTGAACGAACTGGACAAAATTTATCATAACTATGAAAAAGTTTGTCATATTTGTAATAAACCTCTTTTAAATGACAGGGTTGCAGATCATTGTCATATAACCGGTCTTTATAGAGGTCCAGCTCATTCACTCTGCAACATAAATTACAGAATACCTAACTTTATTCCAGTTATATTGCATAATTTGCGTAATTATGATTCTCATCTATTTCTTAAAAAATTATGCTTAAACAAAGAACAACTAACAGTTATCGCACAAAACAAGGAAAAATATATTTCATTTGAAAAGCTTATTCATGTGGATAACTATTTTGATAAAAAGACACAAAAGGCTAAGAAAAAAAATATATCATTAAGGTTTATTGATTCATTTCAATTTCTATCCCATTCTTTATCAAAACTCTCTGAAAGCTTAAAAGATGAACAATGTAAGGAAATAAAAAAAATTTTCAATGATGAAGAAAGATTTAAACTTATTCGGCAAAAAGGTGTATTTCCTTACAGTTATATTGATGATTATTTAAAATTAGAAGAAACAACTTTACCTCAGAAAGACCAATTTTATAATACTTTAACGGATGAGCACATCAGTGATGCAGAATACCAAAGAGCTGTAAAGGTTTGGCAATTGTTTAAATGTGAATCTCTTGGTCAATACTCCGACGTTTACTTACTCTCTGATACTTTACTTTTGGCAGATATTTTTGAAAATTTTAGAAGCACTTGTTTATCCACATATAAGCTCGATCCAGCTCATTTTTACACTTTTCCAGGTTTATCCTGGGAGGCGTGTTTGCGTTATACTGGAATAGAGTTAGAATTGTTAACTGATCCAGATATGATACACTTTTTCAAAAAAAGCGTTCGCGGTGGTGTGAGCTCTTGCATTTGTAGAAAATCTGAAGCTAATAACCCATTTCTTTTAAATTTTGATCCTTTAAAGCCAACTAAATACATAATTTATTATGATGCAACAAATTTGTATGGTTATGCAATGTCACAGCACATTCCAACGGGAGATTTTGTTTGGTTAACAGATAAAGAAATCAATGATTTAAATATTATGAATATTTCTAAAAAATCTAATAAGGGATATGTTTTAGAAGTTGATTTAGAATATCCTACAAGTCTACATTCCTATCATAACGATTTTCCGTTTTGTCCAGAAAACTTTAAACCGCCAAATTCTAAATGCATAAAATTAATACCCAATTTAAATGATAAATCAAAATATGTTATTCACTATCAATTATTAAAACAATGTTTGGAACATGGACTCAAGTTAACTAAAGTTCATAGAGTTTTACAGTTTTCTCAATCTGATTGGTTGAAAAAATATATAGACTTGAATTCAAGATTAAGAAATGATTCAAAGAATGAATTTGATCGTAATACTTACAAGTTGGCAAATAATAGTATTTATGGCAAGACTATGGAAAATGTTGATAGGAGAATTGACGTAAGACTTGTTACAGAGTGGGAAAAAAATAGAAGAAAAGATGGTGCTGAGAATTTAATTGCAAAACCATATTTCAAGGACTTAACAATATTTTCTGAAAACTTGGTAGCTATTCAAATGCAAAAGATTCAAGTTACTTACAATAAACCAATATATGTAGGCTTCTCAATATTAGATATATCTAAAACTGTCATGTATGATTTCTTTTATAATTTTTTAAAACCTCTTTATCAGGAAAATATTTCACTTTTATACACCGATACCGATTCGTTCATTTTAGAAGTCACAACTCCAAATATTTATTCTGACATGATAAAAAATATTCACAAATTTGACACATCTAATTATGAATTTAATAATATTCATGAAATGCCTATTACAAAGTCAGTTATAGGAAAATTCAAAGATGAATATGCTGGTGAACCCATTACTGCTTTCTTTGGTACTGGAGCAAAAGCATATTGTATTAAAACGGAAAACAGTTTAACAAAAAAAGCAAAAGGTGTTAAAAAAAGTGCAATTAAAAAGCAGTTGGATTTTATTCATTATAAAGATGTTGTTGAAAATCATTCTAAAACCTTTTGTTCAATGTATGTTTTTCGATCTAGACAACATACAATTTTTACAGAGTTAATTAATAAATTGGCTTTGAGTTCCGAAGATGATAAGCGGTATAAAATTCCCTATAGTTTTAATACATTAGCTTGGGGACACCAAGATATTGCTTTGTATCAATGGAATGCAGAACATGAAGATTTAGATATATTTATGTAGATATTATAAGGTATTTAAATTTGTTGTTTTTGAAACCAAAGTTAGTCTTCATAAGTCTTTCACAAAATGTGCATAGAAACTTTTGACAAAGAAATTGATAACAGTTATTTTAAAACATATGAAAAACGACTTTCCACTTTTAAAAAATGGAAAGGAAAATTGAGACCAGAAGTGTTAGCTGGAGCTGGCTTTTACTATACTTCAATCAATGATATTTGTAAATGTTTTTATTGTGGTATTGAAATTTTTGATTGGTTAAGTTATGATGATCCTATTGTGGAGCATAAGAAATTTGCTAGGAATTGTGATTTAAATAACTGTTTATGGAAAAATAGGAATCGAATAATTGTAACCATTCAAAATAAGTCTTCAAGCTACACATTTTATATAGTATTATTAATATCCTTATTTATGAACTTTTACATATATTTAAATTAAGTATTTTATTGTTATTTTTTTACAACTGCTTTTGCTTTCGTGGTGAAAGTATCTGCTTAATGTTAATAAATTTGGAATATAATTATTAATTTGTTTTAATGACTATCAGTAGATCTCAATTTATTCTTCTTTATTTTATTTTCCAAAATGTTTTTTATGTTCATCATCCCCCTGGCGTAACACAGTGTGAAATATGTTTTTCTAATAAAACAGACGTCACTCTAAGTAAATATTGTAAATTTATGAAAATTGGATTAATTAACAATAGTACAATTAGTTGGATGGAACGAATAAATGGAAATGAAAATGCAAGTAAATTTTTTAAAATTTTGTATCATTATCCAAATCGATCTATTTTTGATACAAATTGGATAGAAAGGTTAGAGTTTAAAAATAATCAGTTACAAATTTTAACCCCCAACTGTACCAATTATTATGACGGATTCAAAAATTATTACTTTTCCATCATTAGTGTTACATTAAACTTTGCATTATTTTTATACATTACCATTTTAATTATTTATCTTTATTACAAATTTCAAACTGGAAATCTATTTTTTCATTAATCCATTTTAATCAAAACTTTAAAGAAAGTGGGGATGAGAATATTTAAGTACAAGAATAACACAATATGTTTCAGTCTCGTTTAGTCATTATGAACAACGCCGTGGTTCATAAACCTTTGGAAACGCTTCTTAATTCAAAAATTTATTTTTTAAATAATTCTTTGTCAAAATTTGTTCTTGTTGGCATTAGTTTAAATGATTTTTCTCCAAAAATTGTAATTGGTGGAAAAACTGGATTTTCAATCGCACTAACCGAAGAAAATTGGAAAGACATTTGTGTTCATCAAGGAATTATTGTAAACAATTTCTACTTTCCTCAAGTTGATCAAACCAGTGTGAATATAAACAACATTCATCTGCAGGTTCAGAAAATAAATGATACCCCTGTTCTACAAATTACAAAAGGCCCACACTTCATATACTTAGGACAAGAGTCTTTGGACAATTTGTGGCGATTAAAGGAAATTATTGATTATAGATTATCTATACTTAAAAGGCAAGAATTCAATACATATTTCAAAATATTTCAAAATAATATTTCATCTGATTGTGGCGACTTGTGTACGCATGTTTATAATATAATAAGTCCAACAGAAAATCCTAACAGTGAAAATGTTTCAACTATGATGGAATTACTTGCTTTATATCCTGAACAAATGGAAAACAAATTGAAGCAAAATGGAACAAAACGAAAATATTACGAAGAAAACAATGAAAATGGATCAAAAAGAAAATATTACGAAGAAAACAATATCTTTTCTGGAAGAGAACAATAAGGTGCATGTGTTAGTGAAGTGGAGCTTTGCTTACAGACAAGCCCGTAGGAGTAACTTTCAGATGTGGTACTTAGATAGACTCCGTTTTGAAAAAAGAATAAATGATTGTAAACTTATTCTAGATTCGATATTATCTGAGGAACATAGAAATAAAATATATTTGACACGTTTTAATAAAAATTGTATTTGATGTTTTACTTAATAAAATTTTAGTTTAGTAAATGTGAATTTTATTTGAAATTAATTAGCACATTAAGACTTTGTAATTTGTATCAGCTAAAGCATAAAGTGAGGAACAGAAATAAAACAAATTTAACTAAAATTTAATTTCAATTTAATTAAACAATATTTTTTTTATCAATCCATGTATTATATTTTTATCAAGTCCTAACCATTTCACATAAACTTTGTTTCCTTTCCTTCTCAAAATCTTCTCAATAAGATACACATCGGTATGCTTTACTTTTAGTAATTCTTGCTCATAAAAACCACCCAGAATGTCCTGATTATCTTCGTCTTGAATTAAATATGTCCAAGGGTTTGTCATCTTAACTTCTTTAATGTGGAATATCTCATTTGACCAATTTGGTGTGTAACCTTTTGAAAATGCCTCTCGATGCTTGCTTATTCGTACGTGATCACCCACTTTAAACTTTGGAGATTTTATATCTAACGTTTTAGCATGAGTAAATGCAGATTTCAAGATTCTATTTTCATTTGTTTTATTTACTTGTTTTGGCTTCATTCCTATTGAAGAATGTTTTGTATTGTTATAATCTTTTACAATATCCGCTAATATATTAAACCATTTGTAATTTCCTTGAATGCTAAATATTTTCCACATATTATTCTTTAAAGTCCTGTTCACTCTTTCTACTATACTCGCTTTCAAATTGGAAAACGTGCTATAATGGTTAATTCGAAATTGTTGCATCAAATTTTGAAAATTTACATTGAAAAACTCTCTCCCTCCGTCCGTTTGCAAGTTTTTTGGTGGAGTTTTTGCACTGATTAATATTTTTTTCATGGCCGCTGTTACGTCTTTTCCAGATTTAGATTTTACGGTACTTAGAAAATACATTTATGGTAATCAAGATATATTTAAATCCCTTATTAAATTTGGCATAGGGTAACATTTCAACCAAATCAGCTTGAAAAAGATCATTTAACCCTTTCACTACCACCCTTCTGCGTTTGTAGTTTTTTCTAGCAGGTTTATGTAATTCATTAACGACTTGCTGTTTAACGGTTGTCATGACAACAAACTTGTTTATTCAATTTTAAGGAAGTTCACTTTCTATGTTTTGTAATAATTCGAAATATAACTTTTATATGTTTTTCCCATTCATTCAATTTATCAATTTGTATTGTATAACTTTTTTCATTTAAAATTTTACTAATTTTAGTAATCTCCTTTTCTAACGCATTAA
>JAUTXW010005288.1:55000-132742 GCA_030620095.1 Kuschelorhynchus macadamiae | reverse complement strand
AATTACGAATTAAATATTCGTGAACATTATTACCGCGTATTAATATTATTTGTCAATGTCGGCGAAAGGGTGAAACTGTGGCGCTAATTTCTCGTGATCTGTCGTCGCATCTTTATAATTGTTTCAATCTTTAGGTAATCTTACTTAGGTGAATTTTCGTATGTAGTAAGAATAGATATTCAAAAAAGCCATTTTGTAATAATATAGTGGTGCACGCCTACAGAGAAAATTGTATAATTCATTATCACTATACTGATCATTGTCTGTCTGCAAATTTTATCTGACTGACTGCTTGCCATAAAATTTAAACTTGCATGAAATGAAATTCCAGGCAAGTTTGTTTAAATCAAAACTAACAGTTATTTAAACGATATTAATTTGTAAATTGCACAAAGTAATTACGTGTCGTGTAGATTCTCGAAGTATGTAGTTGTGACCCGTATAAAGTCGATTGGGAATGTTTAAAGTCCTTTGGATCGTGAATTGTTTTGAAATAGGTAAAAAAATACCAGTTTGAGTAACACGGGTCATTTTTTTGTGGCGCCTCTGGCGACATATCACTGTTATCTATTACTATCTCTATTTGTACTAACCCTTATTATATCAATTTTTACCATCCTCCACTTTGTATATTATCACGAACTTTTACTGTATCAACTTTTACGAATCATTACTATTACGTGGCTTACTATTGTCAATTTTACTAATTATTTGTTAAAAGTTCAAATAGGAACCCTTGCTTATTTTTACTTTTACGTACTTAAAAACTTATTTGTTTTACGAACCGTTACTTTTCATACTCTTTACGTACCTTTACTTTCCATACTTTATTCGTGCCTTTACTGTTCATATTTTTACCTAACTTTTTTATATCTTTATGAACCCCAGCTTTGTCTATATTTACAAACCCCTACTATACATTTATTTTATGAACCCCTACTATGTTTACCTTTATGAATCCTAACTATTCCTATTACATGCCTTTATTTTGCTAAGGTTCCCTAGTTATGGTACTAACCATAATCGATGCCAGCTGGCCGAACCAGGGTACATAAAGAATATCTGCAAACAATGGCTGGCGGACTTCTATTTAATGTCGTTATTTGAGTTAGTCAAACAACGAGAATAAGGATAACTACCTATTTTGTTATGTGCCTGGGAAATAATAAACTGCTTGTTTGTTCTGTGTGGTTTAGGATGCTTGCAAATCTATTTTTTGAAAGTATTTGTTTTTTTAAACTTCATTTTCCTTGTATAATTTTTGGTACGGACTGTATATTGATTAAAGATAAATAACTAAAGTGAATTAGAAATTTGAATATTTTTTAACCATATTTTAAAAATATTAACTGTGGCCTATTTATATAATTTCTCCACTTGATACACATTTCAGTAATAAGTTAATTTAGTAAGTATGCAAGATACGCACATCACTCCTTCAATTAAATAAAAAAAGTATGGTTTAAGAAAAAGTTAGGTAGATAATTTAATAAATATAAATGACAAAAGTCTTTCGAAGATACCCTCAATTAATTTCATGCTTTCAGGTTCTTAAGTTTATTAAATGGTATAAAGTAATTTAGATCTTGTAAATTATTTTATCAATTAACTTATTAAAATATAAATTTTTACAACCTAATCTTATAAAATTCCCTAAAAATATTTACCATATGTTGGAAACTGGCTGCCAAACTTACAACACAGCAAATTGTTTAAAAAATTATAGTATTTCTTTTAAAGTCTTTATTAAGAATTTTCTAAATAAATAATTCCAAACCAGTAAAAAAGGTATCCTACAATAGCTTTATACATAGATTCCGACATATCACAATTAAATTAGCTGTACATTAAGGTATTAAGGGTATTATAAGGCTAATAATACATAAGGTTGAGACAGTGTGACTGAAGTATTATCCCTTATAATACCTGTAGTGCCTTGTTTAATGTCCGACTTGGTAAAATATTTTTTAATTGAGAAAAATCTAGTTTAAACATTATATGTTATAATCTTATTTAACTGACCTTGACATAATGTCAATATTTGTCGAAATAAACTAATAATAAATGGCTAAGGATATATAACCAAATCCCATTGGAATTTAAGAACAAATCATATTATATAATTAAACAAAAATCTTGAATACCTCAAAATGAAGTAAGCGTTTTATAGTTGCATACAAATTTTGATTGATCATATATTAAACCTCCATTTAACTTTTTTGTTGAAAGAGGTAGAAAAAAAATCGGTAAATGCAGAAGTTGTAGATTTTTAATTCGTTATTTTCTATGTATACTGGGTGTTTTTCAGAAAAGCTTGACCATTTTTTTATGGTACACCCTGTATATGTCCATCAAATGGGTTTCTTCTTGCTAATTATAATTATACTAGGTTTGACACATTTATTGTGAAACACAACTCAGGAAATTGACAATATATCTATTATAAGGGATGTTAGAGAAAACCTAACACAGGTGGCATGGTTTTTCTCAATTGTCTTTAAAGGTAAAGGTACCAAACCTAACATATTTACGATTAACCAAAAGATGCCTATTTAATGGACATATAACACACAGGGTGTCCCATAAAACATAGACGGTTCAAGTTATAATTACTAGATTGATCGACTTACCTGTAAGGATGATCGACCTTGATTATTCGAGCTGTTGTCATCATTGCATTCATCTTGGTTAATTAGATCGTGGGAATATTCTGGGAGGGAGGGTTTGTAATAATCATTTCGGACAACAGCTCGAATAACCAAGATCGATCATCCTTACAGGTAAGCCGATCAATCTAGTAATTATTCTTCGCTGTTGTCCTCATGATTATATTATTACACTATGTAGATATACAAAGAGAAGTAAAAACGATCTAATTAACGACACAATACATATATATCAGTTTATATCATCTGCTGATGATGCTAACTTGGTTAGCGAAACGCGCGTCCAGAACGTAATAAGTTGTGGTGTAGTGTGATTAGAACTCTTGTATTTTGCTTTAATATTTTATTTACGTTATATTCACTAGCTAGGCCAGTCTGGTACTACTAGAATGCCCATTGCTTTCCCATGTACAATTTTTTCTAGACCTTTGCCGATCAATGAGAAAGGAGGGAAGGCATAGAAAAATTATTTACTCCATTGTACTGTAAAAGCATCTACGCACATAGATTCTGCATCAGGATGTCACGAGATTAATGTTTCACATTTTTTATTTTGATAACTTGCAAATAAATCTATATCGGGTTGCCCAAATATATTTACAATTTTGTTGAAAATAGTACCATTTAATTCGTATTCCGTAATTAAATTTGTTATACGGGGTTCTGAATCCGCTATCGTGTTGTCAGAAGAACTTATGTAAGAAGCTTGTATAACAAATTTAATGCTTCACACCATTCCCACATTTTTCGGGTAATTCCATTTAGGGTATTGAATCGTACGCTTCCCATCTTATTTATACATGTAATAGCGGTGATGTTGTCAATTCTAAGCAAAATATTTTTGCCATATATATTTTTTGAAAATGTTTTTAAACCGTTAAATGCAGCTAAAATTTCTAAATAATTAATGCGACATTTTTTCTGGTCTTTGTTCCAGAACCCATGTTTTGTGTTGTCCACAGTGTGCTCCCCAACCTGTATTAGAAGCATCTGAGCAAATAACAATTTTAAAGGGTTTTTCTTTAATATATTTTATACTTTTTGGAATATTATTTAGCCACCATTGAAGATCAGTCTGCAAGAAATTTGGGAGAATTATATTCGCGTTAAAATTGTTATTTTTTCGTGAATGGGCAATACATTTTTTACGCTCTAGACTTTTTAAATGCAACCACCCATACTTAACGGCTGGTTTTGCGGCTACCAATGAACCTACTAATAGTGAAAAAAATTTTATATTCCATACATGTTTGTTTAAAAACTCTGATATTTTTTCCAGCACTTTTTCTTTCCTTTTGTTAGGTAAGCTAATCGTCATTTCCTTACTATTTGTAGTAAAACCCAAATAAATTATTTCTTAGTTAGGAATTTGATTACATTTTTTTATATTAATAGTAAAACCTAAATTTGATAGTAAACTACGAACAATATTAAATTTTAGCGAATCCTCTGCATATGTTCTTGCGATAATTAAAAAATCGTCTAAATATGCTGAACAAAGTATGTGTCTTTCCCTTAAATATTTAAGTATAGGTCTTGTAACCTTGGTAAAAATATAAGGTGCAATATTCAAACCAAATGGTAGGCAGTTAAATTCATATAATTGGTTTTCTATATTTCTTTTTAACTGACAAGGAAAAATATGCGTCTTTTAGATCGATGCTACAAAAAAAACATGACTGTGATGAGTTTTAAAACTGTTCGATAATCTTCTATTTTAAATTTAGGGGCTATTATGAAAGTATTTAATTGTTTTAAATTTAAGATAAACCTATATTTGCCATCTGATTTTTCTACAAGAAAAAACGATGATAAAAACTGTCCTTTAACTGGTCTACAATTCGAAATTGCTCCTAAACTGATTAGTTCGTTAAGAGTTTGATGGTATCTAGGTTAGGTTAGGTTTACTTATCGTAGTTATTGGCACTGAGTATTAAATGGGTTTATTAACGAAAGGACTTGTAACGCCTCTTACCCATTTTAAAACAGTTTGATTATTACTTATTTTTAGCCAATCACTTACTTGGCTGGTAAACGCGCCAGCACTTCTACTTGTTACCTTTACGACCTGTATGTCTTCCCCTGTGGATACCGGGGTCTTCTGGAGTATTTGAAGTCCGCTGCTGTTTTCTTTTTTCTGGAGTTGCTTGGTGGGCGACGGTTGTTTAAATTATTCCTAGTTTCATATGTCGTAACTGGAAATACGAAGTGGCGTGACTCCATTTTTGTTATTTTTCAGGAGGCGTATTTAAAGTTTTGGTGAATATTGCATTGCCTATGCACTGAATGTCGTTTGCTATAACATATTGCAAATGGTTTTTAAAAATTCACTACATTAGGTACTTTCTTTAAGAAGATACTTTTTTCCAAAAAAGTGTATTTAAAAAAATATATAGAGTTTTGAAAGAGATACGCCTCTTTGTTTTTTCTTATTTTTATCTAAATACATGACTTACGCCTAATTGTCTAGTGACCACAGAGCGATGTATTGTTAATAAAAACCCAATTTTATAAATTTGTTTATCGAATAAAATAGTAACTGACTAATCTTACAAAATATTAAAATAACTAAATTAATTTTGAGAGATGCGCCTGTTTGTTTTTTTCTTATTTTTGTCTATTATTATAAATGCGTGAGTTACGCCTACTTGTGTAGTGGTCAAGGAGCAATATATTGTTAACAAATCTCAATTTTATAAAAAAAATTATTGAGTAAAACAGTAATTAACTCTATCTCTAACTCTAAATAAAAATCTAACAATATTTAAAGTATAATAATAAACAAAAAAGAGGACGTATCTCCATCATCGTGCCATATAAGCGAGATTTGAAAAGACGAAGAGGCGTAAGTCGACATATGACTGTTTGTTTTTTCAGCACTTTTAAGAAAAGGAGATCCGTCTACATATTAATTTGGCATATTCTATTAACTATAAGTAATAGAGATACGCCACTTTGTTACATCATAGAGATGTACTTTTGCGAATTTTTAGCGGTCTTAACTCGAAATGGCTATTTTTCGACTTACGTCCATTTGTATTTTCAGCTACGATGTGTCCTGTTTCGGTTGTACTCTTGACAGTCCTGCTTGTGGTTCAAATATTACAAAGGAAGCCTTACTCCATGGTTTTTTATATATTGAACCTGATTTTAACTCTTTCCCCGTCTTAACTACTGGTCTTTCACACTGGATAGATTCTTGTAACTTTTTCCCAAAACAAATATTCATCAATAGGGCATTCGCATATCACCTTCCTTTTTTCTTCTCGAAGGAAGGGTTTAATTAGGAAGCGTCTGTGATTTGACAATTGATGTACATTGTCACACACAATAGCTGTCCTCCATCAGCAAGTGTTGTCAATACTTGTTGAGGTTCAATCTCCTTTTTATTGAGTATGTCCGAAATAATGATCCCCATACCTGACAGAACACTCGTTACTTGACTTTGTAATTGTATTAAAAAACTGGTCTTGCTTTCTCGCATCTCGAGTCAAACAAACCTCAATTTCGTTATTTAATTTTGGTTGTATTAATTTGCAATTTCCAGGGGAGGATATTTCTTAATAATGTCTTGTATTGTAATGTTGTCTTTTGTGGTATATGCTTCCCAACGAATGGAAACTTCTTCATGAAAATGTTTTCCCATCTCTTTTGAAGAAATAGGATTTGCTCCCAACATCTTCTAAGGTATTAAGGTCTGCAACGCCAACGTCGTAATCTTCTGTAAAGAATATAGAAAACAATTAGTACAGTAAGACATAAGTCAATTACCATACAAAACTTTTATGCATGTGAATAAACCCAAATATTATTTTATTGGCTAAACTCCACATTAAGACATTCGTTTTTAATGTGTATTTCCAAGGTTTTGTAGCAGTACACAAAAAATGGGGCACAATAAGACATTCGTCTATTATTGTGTATTTTTAATTATGTCTAAAGTGTAACGATCACTTATTTTAATTAATTTTTCCTACCTTTTCTTTGAATTTGGCCACTAGATTCACTTGATTCCTCATAACTTTCCCTATTACGTTTTCGATTTCCCGCAACTTTGACAATAACTCTTCATAATTACTTTTACTGTTCTTTGGTTTTTTCTTAGGACGCACATTATACGACAAATCTTCTCCCTCGTCCGAAAAGGAAATGATTCTTTTTCTATTCCCTTTGGCATATTCCTGGCGAATATGGAAAATTATTGACGACTTAATTCGTTTTGTGTTAACCGGCCCGCACAAAAGAATGCAATGATGATATCAGAGAGTGAGTAATAGGACCCGGCATCGAAGGTTTCTTATCTTTGCATTATTTTGTGCCTGTCCGTATGACTCAATGCATACTACATAGTGTAATAATCATGAGAACAACAGCGAAGAATATTCAATATTCCTGTACATCATTAGATGATAATTGATCACTGTAGATGATAAAAATACTATTTGTTTGCCTGTCATTGTTATTATATTTTATTGTTGATAAAAGTATTTCTGACACAACCTGTTTTCAATTTTAATAGTCACGGTTTTAATATAATTTTAAAATGATGCACACACAGATATAGACCATTTCGCAATGTTTGTATTTATTTAATATATTATTATATAAAAACACATAATTTTACAAAAGAAAATACACTTAATACTCACAAACACAACAAAACATAGAAAAATAGTTAAATAATAACACTTAAAATATTTAATACAACCAGGTAATAAAACTCAGATACTAAAACTAGAAGTAAAATGTAAGTTTAACTCCAAAAGAAAAAATTAACTAGCAAAATAAATATAGTATATAATAACTCGAAATAAGGTTTGATATTTTTTAAATAAAACACATAATTTTACTGATTTATTTGTTTGTGCACAAATGCATACAAATCATACAATTACACTAACTATTACTAATTTAAGTACAGTAAGAAGCTTTCAATAAATAACACAAGAGTCAACAACAGAAGATAGATTTTTTTAGTTCGATAGTTCATTTAGAAAATGTATTTAACAAATGTACACTCAGACTCATTTTGATGGTAAGGTCTGTTTGAGATGGAAAACCGTTACTACCATCACAATCCCCAAAATTTTGATCTTGATCCTAAAAAACAAATTAGAGGTTCTCATACCTCCTTCTTGGAAGTCGGGTAAAAATTACCTGCACAGATTAATCCAAATAACAAAAACTAAAATATAAGATTGGATATTTTTGTTAAGATGATAACCATGCAGAATCGTACACAGGGGGAAGAGAGGAAGAGACAATAAAATCCAATTCTCTTATTAAAATTATTCTAAAACAATTTCAAACAAATAACTTGGTTGGTATGACAACATTCTTCAAAGCCCAATTCCGAATGCACCAAAATTATTATACAATAGATGTTTTAGCGAACCATATTTCTTCAATTTTTTTTGCATTGTGTAATGTGAAGCTAGGTATAATTTTTAGAGTTTTTTAATCTTACAATAAAAAAAATAAAAAAAACTGATATTTAATTTCCAATGATCATTTTTGAAGTTTAGTTTGCATTGGTTTTGATTAAAATTCTACAAATCATATCAATTTTTTACAATATGAATAATTTAAGTTTGTGACTACAAATAATTTCATAAAAAATTGATTATCGCTACCCCTCTTTTTGACTAAATATGATAGGTGGATTTTGAAGCTAGATTTAAGGTGTTAATGAACTATTTTTAACAGATTGAAGAAGTAATCAAAATAACTGGCTTAAGGCTAAGCAAAAGAAACATGCTTTCAAATTCTGAAAAGATTAACAAGATAGATTGTCTCGTTGTTAAAATACAGACAAATGTATTTTTGCTATGATATCTTAAATTAAGTTTATGTAGAGAGTTTGTATGAATTTTTTCTGATTCCAGTCTGGAGTTAGCCTAACCCTGGATGTACTAATAATAGCTATATTTTAAAAAATGATATACTTTAAATCATTTTGTATATTTAATGACAAATATTTGTAAAAGTTATACGTCTGTGTAACTTTCTAACTAATGTGAGGCATTTGACATAATTTTTCAGGCTATGCTACTGGACATTGTAGATACCTATATGATGTAGAGGATCCGTGTTGAATGTTTTCAAAATGTGTCTAATTATGTTAAAATAGAAGATGAGTTAGCCTAAAGAAATCAAAATTGAAGTACCATAAGGTAGAGTGCTGGGTCCTGTGCTTTTTAACATGTATATCAACACTCTTTGTAATCTTGGCAGAAGGGGGTAAAGTGGTTGCCTATGCTGATGACTCCATTTTGATTTTACAGGATTTATTAAGGATATAAAAAAGGTCAAATGGTTTTTGGAATTTTAAACTGACTCTTAATGTAAAAAAACTAACTTATTCAATTGCATAAATTATACGTCCAAATTTTAATTAAATTAACATAGATTCTTTGAGTGTACTGTTACAGCTGGGAAATAAAGCAATAAAAAATAATAAAAAGTTTAAAGAAATAAAAAGTTTTAAGAAGTAAAAGACTATTCATAAATAAGTCAGACACATTGTAATGGTACAAATAAAACCTACTTGACAAAATGGTGAATGAGTCTTCTTATGATGTAATCAATCTTCTCAACTCACAAAGTGGTTGTTTTCACTTGCCTCGCCCCTGGCAACAACTGAATCGCTGTAGTTGTTAAGAAAGCCAGATTCTAATCAATGACATAGTCCGAGATGATATCATTTTCTTACTTTCTAGAGCTTACATCTTGTTGGTGATCTTATTACATAATGGTCGTCCCTGGGCGTACTAAAAATAAAGAAAATTCCTAATTACTTTCAAAAACATTAATACTCTTATTAAAAAAAAACGAATGAAATAGATATGGCACTACTTATAGAAAAATAACCAGGTACTGGTGAACTTAAGCTATTTGAATTTTAAAAAGAAAACGAAAAAAAAAAACAACATATTATATTTAAATAATGAGCCCATATAATTTCAAAAAAATGATCAAACTAAATGCTTAATTGTACAAGTATATTCCAGCTTTATCTTATACATGTTATAAATATATCAGAAATTGTGCTATTTATGCATTTTTACATTCCGATAAAACTTTAAATTCTATGAATGTCAGTTTTTAAATATTTACAATTGGACAAAAAATGATGGATCTACAGGCATTTCCTTTATTTTGTTTAGCTTGCCATGTCGCAAATATTAATGCAACTTCAAAAAAGGAGGTTATCAATTTCACCCTATGCATTTTTTTTATGTATGTACAACGATTACTCTGCGATGGTTTCAACAATTTCGTTGAACTTTTCAGGGAATATTCGGGATATTGCCCGAGTGGTCCCACAGCTAGCATATTGTAAAAAAGTATGACGCTATATTAAATATTTATTCATCGTAAAAAAGCGTTAACCATTTTATCAAGAATTTACATAGATATTATATATGGTTATTTGTTAAATATGACTTTTAAAATAAAACTCATATAAATAGAACTAAAAAGGATGAAATAAAAGAATGTACAAACAATTATACCGACTTCAAAAATTACACCTCTGGAAAATGTTTGCCTGTGAAGTCAGCTCCAAATTAATAGAGATAATAAAACATTATACTCGTGGTATTAGACATCAAAACACTAATTACATAAATATATATTTATGATTAGGTAATTAAGAATAAGTTTGTCCTCGACTTCACAGACACAGGGTACAGGATTCCCTTCTAGGGAATTTTTTCACAATATCTACTTCAGAAAGCGTTATTCTCAGAAATGTTTATAAAAAACAGAACTTCAAAAAAAACTAAAAAGTAAAAAATAATATTTTATTCCACATTGAAAATTTGTCTTTATGAAGTCATCTTTAAACTAATTCTTAATAACTTAATCACAAACACACATTTATATAATGAGTACCTACATATATGGGCAGTGGCGGCGCTTCTGTAGGGTCATTTGGTCAATGAACCCTCAAAAATATTTCAGAAAATAAATTATTCGATTGACCGTCCCTCCTAATAGTTGTAACAAAACGCGAACCTTGGGAAAAGTTAAATACGCTACACTATTAGCCGCGCGCGGCAGTTCGAATGGCCTCATTGCGTTTCTTAGACACAATAAAATACGCTATACTAAGTTAGGCGGGGCAGTCCGAATGGCCTCGATTACCTTAAAGCAGCCATGTCAAACATGCGACCCAGTGAGCATTTTTCTACGGCCCAAATCAGTTTTGAAAAAAGCCAGATAATGCGGCCCGCGAACAAGTTAAAAACCGTTTTTGAAAGCGCGCGCCGCTGCAACAACGATTGATATAATAAAATGTACAATTGTACATAGTGCGATCTATGTTTAGGAGGTTGAACTACACATACTCAACCTAAAACCTAAAACCTAAAGTCAAACGTTAAAAGTAAAAATTACCCGCACATATGCAATTTCACCCTATGCATTTTTTTATGTATGTACAACGATTACTCTGCGATGGTTTCATCAATTTCGATGAACTTTTCAGGGAATATTCAGGATATTGCCCGAGTGGTCCCACAGCTAGCATATTGTAAAAAAGTATGACCGTATATTAAATATTTATTCATCGTAAAAAAGCGTTCACCATTTTATTAAGAATTTACATAGATATTTATATATGGTTATTTGTTAAATATGACTTTTAAAATAAAACTCATATAAATAGAACTAAAAAGGATGAAATAAAAGAAAGTGTAAAAAAATTATACCGACTTCAAAAATTGCACCTAAAAATGGAATAGCAATAAAATATATATATATATATATATATATATATATATATATATATATATATATATATATCCGTAAGTGGATAAGTCCTCCAGATATGGCGCAGCAATACGTCTACTCCCATAAATACAGCGAATATATATGTATATTTTTGATTAAGTATATAGTGCATCATAAGCTACGCTTAACATATCAAGCAAAAAATCATAACGTTTTTATTACAAATTTCCATCTATTTTAATATCTACAGGTCGTCTATCCAAATTACATTTAATGATTCCTCATGTTGTATATTTAATTACCAGAATCACGGTGGACAAATCTTCCAAAGATGTTGCCACATGTTCAATTATGATAAATTCTTATCTAGAATTACTGCTTTGTTATATAGAGCGACGTTGTATAACAGAAAAACTTTTCCCAAACCAAATGTAAAAGTATACGACTAAAGTTTCAGGTGACCTTCACTTGCTAGAGTATTTTTATGGTGATGCAAACCATTTTATAGAGTCCTTTGCAGTGCATTTCGATGACTATGTCTTGTCAATATTGTTTAACTTTTTAACCAAAAATCAAATTATTGAACCAAATGCTTTGATTATTTTCAGCTGAGGCGCATCTAACAGACGATGCATGAACTGCTTCGGAATTATCAGTTTCCTCTAGGATAGATTTCCATAGATTTTACCAACTTATAACATTTTGTGTTAAATATATTTTCAGTTTCAGAATTATTAACAAAATTTAATGGAAACAAACACGAGAAAGTCATTAATAATAATTGTAAATGCACTTTGCAGCCTTCTTTCAAGTCAATGTATAAAGGAAGAAGGCAATTTGTAAACGTTCTTCTACCGAAAATATGATTCCTCGAATGATCAAACACAAAAGAGAAAAATCCTCATGATGAAGAATTTCTGAAGAAAATGTAGACTAGAGTTTAATAATTTTGGTTTAATTTTATACAGTAAAAGACGAACATATGGAATATACTCGTTTAAAATTAACATTTTTTTATAAAAACACTTGGATAAGTGCATATTTTACGCATGCAACTATATATACGGGATCTCCCAAAAATTAAATATGACGCTCAAATCAATTTTTTGTAATGGAAAACCTAAATCTGCAAATTGACGCGAAATTCTAGACATAGATATTCGAAATTACACGCTTCAACTTTTTTTCCAAGTTTTACTCTTCAAAATTAACCTTTTTTATCTAACCATCCAAGTACTTTCAAATTAATACACATCTAATGAAAAAACGCGACTGCCTAGTACATGTTTTCGTGGTTATCCGGTATACCTACTTGGTCAAAATATATGCAATACAATGACAATATTACGGTACGGCTCAAAAAGATATAACACAGTTATTTGAGATTTTTTTTACTTTCCAATTCGCTAGTTTACTACTAAAAGCTTTATTAAAATAATATTTTTTAAAATTAATTTTATTTTGTACTTTTTAGCATTACTTTTTAAGCACATTGTATAAGATATTCACTATTGGATACCATGTTATTGAATTGTTATCGTGTTTATGTTTGTGTATCAAATATCAGTCAATTTTGATAAGGGGAACTGTTTTGTGATTGTTGGCATTTTTTTATGCAGTTTGTATAAAACACTATAAGTAGAAATTGATATTGTAGAAATAAATTTTTATTTTCTCATTTTTTTTTTTAAATTAACTATAGGGCAGTCGAAAATAGGACGTGCCGCACTGCCCCGTTTTCAAATTTTTTTAAATTCAATTTAAGCCCCTGAACAATAACTTTTAATGCGTAGAGGTCCGCCAGAATAGGTAGAAAATTGTTATTAACGAATAATTGTTTACATTTTTGAAAAAGCAACCAACTATTGGGTCGTGTTCTAAATTTTTACCTACCTTAGTTCCCGAGATTAGAGAAAATTTTGATTTTTGCGATTTTTGAAATAAATTTTGACAATATAAAAATCTTTCGATTTCTTTTTCGGTGTTTAATTCGACTAAAAAACAAGTAGTTTTCGATCACATATCTTCACTCTCTTTTTTTGCCTAAGCGCATAAGGCATTAATCTTAAACAATAAAGACACAATTTTAACGTATAAAATTTGATTATTCCTTGTAGTTTTCATTATCTCGGAAACTAAGTCTTAGTTAATAATCAGTTTTTCGAAAATTGCTCTTCAAAAATTTTAACAATTATTTGTTAATAACAATTTTCTGCCCACTCTGGGGACTTCTGTCCTAAAAGTTATTGTTCAGGGGCTCAAAATACATTAAAACAAACTTGGTAGATCCTCATATTTTTCTAGCAAGAAGTTAAATTAAAGCCGCCATAATTATTTTCAAAAATGAACCAAACCAAACTCGGGTTTTTATTTTTTCTCAAGAAACTACGCCACGGTTTACCCTGATTAATTATATGGTTTTTTTTTTATAAACAATTTAACATCGAATGAAAGTCTACTAAAAAAAATAAATTTAATAAGACATTCAAAAATATATTTGCAATTCCTAATATTCTTATCAGCAAAGTTTATTTCTATTTTACAATGTCTTATTATCTTATTATTTTTCTACCTTGTAACGCTGTACTGTCGTGCGTTACGGTCAGACAATTTATCATGATAATAAATCTATATTTTTTTTTAAGTAAACATATTTAGTATTTGATAATTTAAATATTTTACTACTTTCAGACCTATATTGCGCGTATTAAATTTTCTAGATTCAGTTAAGCTTGCGGTTGTACGTAAATAGGCTAATTATAATTATTGTGTATACTTAAGTTATTATATCATTATATTCCAGTATTTATTTGACGCTAAGGATGCATGAATTCTTTCATTTCAGTGATATCATTTATTTAGTTTTTTTTGGATACCTACGAATCTCCCTCGTATCTGTATAAATTTGGCAGCCAATAGGCGACACGTTGTTCACCGCGTGGTGTAGACTAGTTTTTGGCTTTCCTTGTTCCTCTTAAGGCAGATTTAAAAATGCGTTCTTGTCGTACACTCAAATATTGCTTACTTCGTTGGCGAATAATTGCATGCATGTCGTTGATCATAATAATTACAAGGGGATTTGATATTTAATATATTATCATTCAATTGGGAAGATAGCATAAAGATTAAAACTTATTTTTCCCTGTTATTTTTCTCTTAATTTTAGTTTGTTGAATTATAATATTTATATAGCCTATAATTAATTGAGTTAATTAAATTGTTCTAGTATATATTTAAGCAATAGCTTTCCTTTTCAATTAAAATTATTTAAGACATACGTTTACTTTGGGGTTCTAATTTGCGCCGTCAGACCAGCAAACCTGTGTTGAGATATGGCTATCCTATGTTAAAAAATGAAACATTTTTTTGAATTCTTGTTTCTCTGCTAAACGCATTGGTTTCACGTTTAGCAAGTAATTTTATCTTCAGAACTTTGTACAAGTCGGAAGCCATTTTGACGGGTCAAACTATTGAAACGTAATTTGTTAGTTTTTCCCAGAGTTACATCAGTCGGGTAATACATTAAAATTTGTAATTATATTATTGATTATTTAGATTAATTGTTCAAAATTTAAAAGTGATTTTTTTTTTATGAATATTTTGTATTATATTACTTAATTTCGAGATCACATCATGCCATGCTGACACCTATTTTTTTTTCTTTTAATTTCTACTCTTCACCGACTTGCCTAGCCCTTTATTTTCCTACAAACTAGTTTTTTTTAAAGCTATTCAAATTGAAATCTAAAATTTCATTTCATAATTTTGTCTTATACATTTTGAAATCAGTACTTGGAGTTCTGGATAAGTTTTCATAGCTAGACGCTTAACTAGCCCCCTTTAGAACTAGCAACTAGTTGCTAGTTGCTAGATAATTTTATGTTGTCTATCACAACTCTTTATTTAGGCTTGCCTAAATTAAATATTGGGATGGAATTCCGATCCCAATTGCATCATAAATTCAATTTTGGTTCCGGGAAAATAAGGTCATCCCGGATATAATTCGTCATAGATCCTGTTCGAGAACCATTGAGGGAGAGGAGTAGCTAGGCGTTAAAACAAGAACTGATGCAGCCTTGGGCCGTCCACAAAGGTCGTGGGTTCTCCACCACGTGACGCCAGCTATTAAGAGTTTTAGTGAGAAATTCTAATTTTTTTTATTATCTAAAATTTTTTATTAGTTTATTACATGCGAAAATTTGAGTAATTAATTATCTTAACAGTGTTTAAATTATTGGCCAATTAGGGTACATATAATTTAATATTAGTGACCGTAATTTTACAAATTATTTCACAAGAATTTTCCTTTTAATTATTGCTAATTTTTTTAAATTATTAAATAATTCACCTGCTACGTTGATTTTGAACATTTGCCTTAGTGTAATTTAATTATTTTGTAATAAATTTGGTAATTTGTTGTTTAAATAGTTTTTTTTTTATTTTGGTTAAGGTACAGATAATAATTTCAGAAGAAGGATTTTCCGGCTTATAACATGGCAGCACATTTATTTCTTTTTTTATTGCGGATGGCGCCCTTTTAAAAACCTTATTTAAGCTCCGTGTTATAAGACGTGTCTTCTGAAAAGAATACTGTATACATTCAATTATCGAAAAGGACAGAAAAAATAATTAAATTAGTTAAAACAACCCCGTCTGTCAACTCATGCCAGAGCCGGCAAAATGAGCTGTCGTGCCTAGGCCCTTTTAAGAGGTTTGCCTAGTAATATTATGTTCGTTAAAACACCCATACGTTACAACCTTACCTAGATAGGCAGTACAAGTAAAATTTAATAAAAAAAAAAAATACTGCTGATGTACCCACACCTAAAGTAATACGAAATTTGCGAAGAAACTTAAACTTCCAAATAAAAAACTCAATAGCGCCGGTTGTGAAGATATTAGTAATAAAAATTAGGTTTCTAATATGGAGAAAAATTAAAAAAAAAAATTGGGAAAATGGATTTTCCGACTTCGCTATATTATAAAATGGAAAAAACAAAAACTTTTTTACTCTTATACTTTTTTTCCTATCTCTTCGGGAAATGCCTATTTTCTTCAAAAATATCTAAATGTTGAATTTGAATTTTCATGGTAATTTAACTTCTATTAAATGAAAAACGGAAAAACATAAAAAAAATAGTTATATCGGAAAAGGTAGTGAGAAAGTAGTACTCTAAGTGGTTGTGAAGATATTAGTAATAAAAATTAGGTTTCTAATATGGAGAAAAATTTAAAAAAAAATGGGAAAATGGATTTTCCGACTTCGCTATATTATAAAATGGAAAAAACAAAAACCTTTTTACTCTTCTACTTTTTTTCCTATCTCTTCGGGAAATGCCTATTTTCTTCAAAAATATCGAAATGTTGAATTTGAATTTTCATGGTAATTTAACTTCTATTAAATGAAAAACGGAAAAACATAAAAAAAAAATAGTTATATCGGAAAAGGTAGTGAGAAAGTAGTACTCTAAGTGGTTGTGAAGATATTAGTAATAAAAATTAGGTTTCGACGTATACGGGGTATCTAATATGGGGGAAAATTAAAAAAAAAATTGGGAAAATAGATTTTCCGACTTGGCTACATTATAGAATGGAAAAAATAAAAACTGACATAATATGTAAATTTATTTTATTATTTTATAAATAAAGATAAACAAAAATAGTTGTATTGAAAAAGTTAGAGAAGTAGTACTACAAACACATGTAGAGAAATTGGTGGTAAAAATTAAATTTAGATATATACAGGGTGTCCAATATAGAGGCAAATTGAAAAAGAATAAATTGGGAAAATGCATTATCCGATTCTGCTATTCGATAAAAGGAAAAAAATTAAAAATGTTCTATCCTTGAACTTTTTTTTGTATCTCTTCGGAAAATGTCGATTTTCAGACATAATAGTAAATTTTAAAATAGAATTTTCATGCTATTTTAAACTCGATTAAATGGAAAACGGAAAAACAAAAAAAAAGTTACATTGGAAAAGTTAGCGAAAAAGTAGTACTATAAGTGGTCTTGAAGAAATTAGTAATAAAAATTAGGTTTCGACGTATACGGGGTATCTAATGTGGGGGAAAATTGAAAAAAAAAATTTGGGAAAATGAATTTTCCGACTTCGCTACATTATAAAATGGAAAAAATAAATACTGTTTTCAGACATAATATGTAAATTTTAAAATGGAATTTTCATGCTATATTAAACTCGATTAAATGGGAAACAGAAAGAGATAAAAAAAATAGTTGTATTGGAAAAGTTAGAGAAGAAGTAGTACTACAAACACATGTGGAGAAATTGGTGGTAAAAATTAAATTTAGATATATACAGGGTGTCCAATATAAAGGAAAATTGAAAAAGAATAAATTAGGAAAATGGATTATCCGATTCTGCTATTCGATAAAAGGAAAAAAATTAAAAATTTTCTATCCTTGAACTTTTTTTGTATTTCTTCGGAAAATGTCGATTTTCAGACATAATATGTAAATTTTAAAATGGAATTTTCATGCTATTTTAACTCGATTAAATGGAAAACGGAAAGAGATAAAAAAAAATAGTTGTATTAGAAAAGTTAGAGAAGAAGTAGTACTACAAACACATGTAGAGAAATTGGTGGTAAAAGTTAAATTTAGATATATACAGGGTGTCCAATATAGAGGCAAAATTGAAAAAGAATAAATTGGGAAAATGGATTATCCGATTCTGCTATTCGATAAAAGGAAAAAAATTAAAAATTTTCTATCCTTGAACTTTTTTTTGTATCTCTTCGGAAAATGTCGATTTTCAGACATAATATGTAAATTTTAAAATGGAATTTTCATGCTATTTTAAACTCGATTAAATGGAAAACGGAAAAACAAAAAAAAAAATAGTTACATTGGAAAAGTTAGCGAAAAAGTAGTACTATAAGTGGTCTTGAAGAAATTAGTAATAAAAATTAGGTTTCGACGTATACGGGGTATCTAATGTGGGGGAAAATTAAAAAAAAAATTGGGAAAATGGATTTTCCGACTTCGCCACATTATAGAATGGAAAAAATAAATACTGTTTTCAGACATATGTAAATTTTAAAATGGAATTTTCATGCTATTTTAAATTCGATTAAATGGAAAACGGAAAAAGATTAAAAAAATAGTTGTATTGTAAAAGTTAGAGAAGAAGTAGTACTATAAACACATGTAGAGAAATTGGTGGTAAAAATTAAATTTACATATATACAGGGTGTCCAATATAGAGGAAAATTGAAAAAGAATAAATTGGGAAAATGGATTATCCGATTCTGCTATTCGATAAAAGGAAAAAAATTAAAAATTTTTTATCCTTAAACTTTTTTTTATATTTCTTCGGAAAATGTCGATTTTCAGACATAATATGTAAATTTTAAAATGGAATTTTCATGCTATTTTAAACTCGATTGAATGGAAAACGGAAAAATATAAAAAAATAGTTACATTGGAAAAGTTAGCGAAAAAGTAGTACTATAAGTGGTGGTGAAGAAATTAGTAATAAAAGTTAGGTTTCGACGCATACGGGGTATTTAATATAGGGGATAATTAAAAAAAAAAATTGGGAAAATGAGTTTTCCGACTATGCTACTTTATAAAGTGAAAAAGACAAAAACTTTTTTACTCTTGCACTTTTTTTTTGTATCTCTTCGGGAAATGCCTATTTTCCTCAAAAATATCTAAATGTCGAATTTGAATTTTCATGGTAATTTAACTTCTATTAAATGAAAAACGGAAAAACATAAAAAAAAATAGTTATATCGGAAAAGTTAGCGAGAAAGTAGTACTATGAGTGGTCGTGAAGAAATTAGTAATAAAAATTAGGTTTCGACGTATACGGGGTATTTTAATTATTTTATTTTAAAATTTAAAAAAAAATTGGGAAAAATGGATTTTCCGACTTCGCTACTTTATAAAATGGAAAAAACAAAAACTTTTTTACTTTTGCGCTTTTTTTCGTATCTCTTCAAAAAATTCCGATTTTTGTGCTTTTCGTAATCAATGGCTGTAAAAATTGAATTATTGTCATCGTTATTTCAGATCAATTAGCTATATCCAAGACGATAATAATATATAAAAGAAAAATTTAAATTAAAAAACGTAAGTAAGAAGTAGTATTACAAGTATTTTTAATGATAAATGCCTAAAAAGGTACGTTTCAAAAAATATAAGCGAACATTTTCCAAGACTCAACCACTATTGAACGAAGTAATATTATGTTCGGAAGCCAGTGATTTTCTTACGTCGTCTCTAATTCATAGTAATCCTGAATTTTCAGTACATCCTACGGGAATATAATCTAGGAACGCTTTGGAAGCCTCCAAGTATCCATAGGTATCTTCCAAGTGGGTGTTTTGGATAGATAAAAGATAATTGCAAATTAAATATTCGTGAACTATTTATTACCGCGTATTAATATTATTTGCCAATGTCGGCGAAAGGGTGAAACTGTGGCGCTAATTTCCCGTGACCTGTCGTCGCATGTTTATAATTGTTTCAATCTTTAGTAATCTTACTTAGGTGAATTTTCTTCTGTAGTAAGAATAGATATTCAAAAAAGCCATTTTGTAATAATATAGTGGCGCACGACCTACGAGAAAATTGTATAATTCATTATCACTATACTGATCATTGTCTGTCTGCAAATTTTATCTGACTGACTGCTTTCCATAAAATTTAAACTTGCATGAAATGAAATTCCAGGCAAGTTTGTTCAAATCAAAACTAACAGTTATTTAAACGATACCGAAAAGCAAGCAATGGCTTACTATTTTTATTTATACAAAAACTGAGAAATTGCTTTTTCAGCTTTTGATTTTGCTAGTAAGAAATTGATGGTAGGAACTGCTTAATTTTCATTCATCTCTCGTTGGTTTATAGTCGTAAAAAGATGATGTTATGAACATATTTAAATAATACAATCATTTCAAAATAAAATACGAACCCCTTACTATTCTTACTTTTACGTGCCCATACTATTTTAATTTTTACGTGCTTTTACTAGTTTTATTTTTACGTGCCTTTACTATTCATACGTTTACGTGCTATTACTATTTTTATTTTTACGTGCCTATACTATTTTAATTTTTACGTACCTTTACTATTTGTATTTTTACGAACCCCTACTATTCGCATTTTACGAACCCCTACTATTCGCATTTTACGAACCCCTACTATGCCTATTTTTACGAACTCTTACTATTCTTACTTTTACGTGCCTATACTATTTTAATTTTTACGTGCCTTTACTATTTTAATTTTTACGTGCCTTTACTATTCATACATTTACGTGCCTTTACTATTTTTATTTTTACGTGCCTATACTATTTTAATTTTTACGTGCCTTTACTATTTTTATTTTTACGAATCCCTACTATGCCTATTTTTACGAACCCTTACTATTCGTATTTTTACGAACCCCTACTATTCGCATATTACGAACCCCTACTATGCCTATTTTTACGAACCCTTACTATTTGTATTTTTACGAACCCCTACTATTCGCATTTTACGAACGCCTACTATGTCTATTTTTACGAACCCTTACTATTCATATTTTTACGAACCCCTACTATTCGCATTTTTACGGACCCCTACTATGCCTATTTTTACGAAGCCTTACTATGTCTATTTTTACGAACCATTACTCTGTTTTTACGAACCCTAACTATGTCTATTTTTACGAACCCTTACTATATGTCTATTTTTACGAACCCTTCCTATTCCTTATCTTTTTAAGTTCGATTATGATTAATTTGTAAATTGCACAAAAGTAATTACGTGTCGTGTAGATTCTCGAAGTATGTAGTTGTGACCCGTATAAAGTCGATTGGGAATGTTTAAAGTCCTTTGGATCGTGAATTGTTTTGAAATAGGTAAAAAAATACCAGTTTAATTGAGTAACGCGGGTCATTTTTTTGTGGCGCCTCTGGCGTCATATCACTGTTATCTATTACTATTTCTATTTGTACTAACCCTTATTATATCAATTTTCACCATCCTTCACTTTGTATATTATCACGAACTTTTACTGTATCAACTTTTACGAATCATTACTATTACGTGGCTTACTATTGTCAATTTTACTAATTATTTGTTAAAAGTTCAAATAGGAACCCTTGCTTATTTTTACTTTTACTTACTTAAAAATTTATTTGTTTTACGAACCGTTACTTTTCATACTCTTTACGTACCTTTACTTTCCATACTTTATTCGTGCCTTTACTGTTCATATTTTTACCTAACTTTTTTATATCTTTATGAACCCCAGCTTTGTCTATATTTACAAACCCCTACTATACATTTATTTTATGAACCACTACTATGTTTACCTTTATGAATCCTAACTATTCCTATTACATGCCTTTATTTTGCTAAGGTTCCCTAGTTATGGTACTAACCATAAACGATGCCAGCTGGCCGAACCAGGGTACATAAAGAATATATGCAGACAATGGCTCGAGGACTTCTGTTTAATGTCGTTATTTGAGTTAGTCAAACAACGATAATAAGGATAATTACCTATTTTATGTGCCTGGGAAATAAACTGCTTGTTTGTTTTGTGTGGTTTAGGATGCTTGCAAATCTATTTTTTGAAAGTATTTGTTTTTTAAACTTCATTTTCCTTGTATAATTTTTGGTACGGACTGTATATTGATTAAAGATAAATAACTAAAGTGAATTAGAAATTTGAATATTTTTTACCCATATTTTAAAAATATTAACTGTGGCCTATTTATATAATTTCTCCGCTTGATACACATTTCAGTAATAAGTTAATTTAGTAAGTATGCAAGATACGCACATCACTCCTTCAATTAAATAAAAAAAGTATAGTTTAAGAAAAAGTTAGGTAGATAATTTAATAATTATAAATGACAAAAGTCTTTCGAAGATATCCTCAATTAATTTCATGCTTTCAGGTTCTTAAGTTTGTTAAATGGTATAAAGTAATTTAGATCTTGTAAATTATTTTATCAATTAACTTATTAAAATATAATCTTATAAAATTCCCTAAAAATATTACATCTTATCTTTGACTTTACCATATGTTGGAAACTGGCTGCCAAACTTATAACACTGCAAATTGTTAAAAAAATTATAGTATTTCTTTTAAAGTCTTTATTAAGTATTTTCTAAATAAATAATTCCAAACCAGTAAAAAAGGTATCCTACAATAGCTTTATACATAGATTCCGACATATCACAATTAAATTAGCTGTACATTAAGGTATTAAGGGTATTATAAGGCTAATAATACATAAGGTTGAGACAGTGTGACTGAAGTATTATCCCTTATAATACCTGTAGTGCCTTGTTTAATGTCCGACTTAGTAAAATATTTTTTAATTGAGAAAAATCTAGTTTAAACATTATATGTTATAATCTTATTTAACTGACCTTGACATAATGTCATTATTTGTCGAAATAAACTAATAATAAATGGATAAGGATATATAACCAAATCCCATTGGAATTTAAGAACAAATCATATTATATAATTAAACAAAAATCTTGAATACCTCAAAATGAAGTAAGCGTTTTATAGTTGCATACAAATTTTTATTGATCATAAATTAAACCTCCATTTAACTTTTTTGTTGAAAGAGGTAGAAAAAAAAATCGGTAAATGCAGAAGTTGTAGATTTTTAATTCATTATTTTCTATGTATACTGGGTGTTTTTCAGAAAAGCTTGACCATTTTTTTTATGGTATACCCTGTATATGTCCATCAAATGGGTTTCTTCTTGCTAATTATAATTATACTAGGTTTGACACATTTATTGTGAAACACAACTCAGGAAATTGACAATATATCTATTATAAGAGATGTTAGAGAAAACCTAACACAGGTGGCATCGTTTTTCTCAATTGTCTGTAAAGGTAAAGGTACCAAACCTAACATATTTACGATTAACCAAAAGATGCCTATTTAATGAACATATAATACACAGGGTGTCCCATAAAAAATAGAGGGTTCAAGTTATAATTACTAGATTGATCGACTTACCTGTAAGGATGATCGACCTTGATTATTCGAGCTGTTGTCATCATTGCATTCATCTTGGTTAATTAGATCGTGGGAGGGAGGGTTTGTAATAATCATTTCGGACAACTCGAATAACCAAGATCGATCATCCTTACAGGTAAGTCGATCAATCTAGTAATTATTCTTCGCTGTTGTCCTCATGATTATATTATTACACTATGCAGATATACAAAGAGAAGTAAAAACGATCTAATTAACGACACAAAGTAATTATATTAACTTTCAATCTTAAGTCTAACAGTATAATAATGTTGTAATTAAGTATAACAAGAAAAAATTCAGTAATATATCAATTTTTCCGAAATACTATCAATATTTTATATAGCGAAATAGTCCTTAAACCCATAGGAAAAAAAATTATATAACATTTTTATTAAGTGGGGATATGATTGATCTAGCAAACGTAGCGGGAAAGGCTGTGAGAGGTCTGTTATAGAATTTCGCAAAAACGTTCTACCTCTGCGTCCATCCCGCTGCATTTCTGATCACCTCAATATTCACCGCCGCTCGTAGTGCTGCCGAAGTGCTAGCATGTCTGGTAATGTGTGGAAAACCTTGTAATATCGATATTACTTTTTTGCAATGTGTTTTTTTACCCATCCTCTGAGGGTTTGTGAACTTGCCGAATGGCGAGGTTTTTTCCAAGTAATAAACAAATTAGTTTGATAATTTTTTCGGAACTTAATAAAACTAAATTAGAAAACAATAGAAATTAAAATTGTTATTATTATACATATTTATCTACATTAATTTATTTTTCATTATTTTCGCAGTTAGCAAAACAGCGGTTAACTTGCTAGTGTAGAAACATAATAATTGTTATATAGGGAAAAAACACAAATTCTCTGAACAGGTAGGTACTTGTATGAAGTATTAACTTAAAAGAAAATATATAGCAACTTAAAAAATATGTAGATGTTATGAATTGCGAAATATTTTATCCTGGATGTCAAGCTAGTTAGTGGTGTTCTTCATTTTTTTTGACAATTTTCGTTTGCTCACTTAAGTCTTCAGTATTTTTTCTTTTAACAGATGCCGATGCCTTTTTCTTCACATTTAAATATTTGATGCGAACGAATATTCTTTGCCAAACAAATGCCTTAACCAAGTCTGTAGGAACATCTTTTACTTTTTTTGAAATATAGGCCGAGGTTTGTTCAATAATATTTTTTTTGTTAGAAAAAGTTTCTTAGTGGTACTTCTTAGAATAGCTCTCCATCGCTAACACTTGTTTAGTCCAGTTCTCAGACGGTTGTGTTAATCCACCAAATGATAACTGTTGCACCCAAGAGGGCATGGAATATATATGTAGATTTGTGGATTGATTTGTTTCGTATGTATATTTTCCAAGAATCGGTTATTTATCTTGATATTTTTTGGCTAAATATCCAGTAATATGTTCTAGTCCATTTTTTTCTGCCATAGTTGTTGTTGCTGGCGATTGATCTATAGACGAACTTGAGCTAGACGACAATGTTGCACTGGGACTGTGACTGGAATTATCATCTAAAGTCTCCTGTAGAGCTGGATCCGCAATATCACACTTAATCTGTGCTCGCTTTACAGCCGTGGATACTAAAAATTCGTTTTTCTCTATATCGACGTTAGTGCGTTTTTGCGCTAACCCAAGATTTTTTCCCAAAAGAATCTTTCTAATTCTATACAAAGCATTCAACGGTGAAGGGTGATCGTGTAATTCTACATGCGTTCGTATCTGAAACAAAATATACCACATAATAGTTATAAATGGATGAGTTTTATATGTATGATTTAGGTATTGTTTTCTTGTTAGTAAATGTTTTTTTTATATTAGTTAACTTTAGTTTTTTTTATGACTACTTTTGTGACTTGTTCTATACTATTTTATATCTTTTTTTAGTCTCTGTAGAAATTAAAGTTTAAATAAATAAATTAAAACAATAAAATTTAAGGATTATTTTTAATCAAGAAAATAATTTACAATTAAGTATGGGCACAAATTTTTGCACATAAAGAAATATAAAAATGAACCCATTTTGATATACAAAAGCTTATTTGGAAAACATGTTCTCTAAAGAGTCTTGGTTTAGCCTGTGGGTCAAAATATACTTAATTTCATACTTTGCTGATAACTCCTGGAATAAACATTGCGAGGATGAAGTGGAAATATAAATCCCCTTTTGAAAAATCTGCAGAGCATTTTTATTGCGGCACCTCATTGTGAGAACTGTGTCATTTACTTTGTTCAAAACTTCATTTTGTTCTTCAAGTCGATTTAATCCATAAGCATTTCGAGTAGGAACTGAAGCATATGGAACATATGGTTAAGTATATCAAACCATGTAGCATTAAGTTCCACAAAATTTGATACATCGTCTGCTAATTTTGTATCTTCTCCAGGCAGATAACGTTTCAATGCAGTAGCTGTGGTGTTGAAAAAATTTGGGCTGCTATTGCCACATTTTGCCTTTGTGCTTTTTCACAAGCTATATGATTTACTGATAGCTTATGACATGAATTAATTTCAGAACTAATACTCTCAATAAGAGCTTGAATTGGTTGTATCGTAATAATAGTTCCATCTGTTAAAATAAAACCAGAGTCAATCAGCCAATTTCTTATAAGTTTTGAAAGATGAGGAACATCGGCAAAAAAGTAAATTTTTTTATTCGAAATAGGATGCAAGTAACAAGTTTTGGTTATATCAATACCCAGTTCTTTCCACAAACCCATATTTCTACCTCTACAGTCCGAAACACAGACAACAACTATATAACTGATTTTTTTCTAGTTCGATAAGCAATTTGTCCAAAATGGCTTTTGTAATTTTTGTATCAAAATCAATGAAAATTGGTTGTTTCCACGGATCACATACGCCCCTTGCCATAACGACTTGCATATATTTGTGTTCTCCTACTACTTCATCTCTTTGTTGGTCATATTCGTATGTGGACCAAACTTTGACTTCATCGTATGCAAGAACCATTAGCCTTTGCATTTGTGTTTTTGATTGTTCGCAAGTACCCATTATACGTAACATATCTTTTAGTATTCCACTTCTTAAATTAAGATTGCTAACCCATTTATGTAAAGTGGAAATACCAGGTAATGGATATTTTAACTCCTGCCGAACGTAGATGTTTTCCAAAATATCGCAGTGTAAATGCTTTTGATATTTCTTCCTCGTTCCATCTTGGCTTTTTCTTTTTATTTCTTAAAACTTGAATTTTATTGTGGGTTAAAAAACCAGAAAGAGTATTATTCACATATAAATCAATTTTTTTTTCGATTCTTCATTATCTTTCTGCAAGGCCAAATTTATCAAATTGCTTTTTAAAATTTCTGTCTTATAGTTTTCAATGTGTTTCTCTGCTTCATTATGTTCTGCTAATATATTATCATACAAACGTTGTAGTTTGTCATAATCACTCTCACCGCTGCTTCCAGGCAAGTTTTGCACTGTCTCACTGGCTAAGATTGATTCAGATATTTGTGATTTTTCACAACTTTAATAGGACCTTTCTCTTGCACTCTTTTTTCTCTTTCAGTGGGCTCAGAAGATTGGTTGCCTGACAGTAAATGAACTGATGGTACAGCTGAAAAAAAAAAGAAAATAAAATAGCTAATCTCGAAACAAACAGACTGCCAGACAAGTTGCGCGAAAAAATATGTAAAAAGCAAATAGACAAAACAAAACAATTGATAAATCAAATTGTATGACTTTCCTCGTAAAGGAAAGTATTTTTGGTACGAGGTGTATTTTTAGGTAATTTGATAATCAATAGGGAGCAGATGCGTAACATATTTTATCGACAAATTTTTTTATTTGAGATAAAAAAATTATTCAGTTTAAAATTAATTTTGTCAAAAACAAAAATTATTATAAAAAAACTTCTAAAAACTTTTTTACTTGTATTTGCAGTTTCTTTTTCACCTAAAATCACAATAAAAAAATTATGTAAAAGTTTTAGAGTTTATTCCAAACTATTTGCCACACCTATTTCCTTATATAAAGTGTGTTGGATAAAAACGAAACAGGTCATGGTTATACTTTTTTGAACGGGACGCCCTTAATATTATCGCCTTTTTTAGATATTTTTCATGTATATACCTATCTTTAACCAAATATTGTCGATTGACAAACGAAAATATTGATTAATTTTGGCAATTTGACAGTACATAAATGTAAGTAAACGACACTTTTAAACTCAGGTTAAATTTTAAGTTAGTGTTAATCGGTATCTTACGAAAAAGTAATATAGGAATGTGAAAATCTTGGTCTCAAACGGTATGGCTTGCTAAACGTGAAACCAATGCGTTTAGCAGAGAAACAAGAATTCAAAAAAATGTTCCCTTTTTTAACATAGGATAGCCAAATGTCAACACAGGTTTGCTAGGCTGACGGCGCGAATTAGAACCCCAAAGTAAACGTATGTCTTAAATGATTTTAATTGAAAAGGAAAGCTATTGCTTAAATATATACTAGAACAATTTAATTAACTCAATTAATTATAGGCTATATAAATATTATAATTCAACAAACTAAAATTAAGAGAAAAATAACAGGGAAAAATAAGTTTTAATCTTTATGCTATCTTCCCAATTGAATGATAATAATATTAAATATCAAATCCCCTTGTAATTATTATGATCAACGACATGCATGCAGTTATTCGCCAACGAAGTAAGCAATATGTGAGTGTACGACAAGAACGCATTTTAAATCTGCCTCAAGAGGAACAAGGAAAGCTAAAAACTAGTCTACACCACACGGTGAATAACGTGTCCCCTATTGGCTGCCAGATTTATACAAATACGAGGGAGATTCGTAGGTATCCAAGAAAAAGTAAATAAATGATATCATTGAAATGAAAGAATTCGTGCATCCTTTGCGTCAAATAAATACTGGAATATAATGATATAATAACTTAAATATACACAATAATTATAATTAGCCTATTTACGTACAACCGCAAGCTTAACTGAATCAAGAAAATTTAATACGCGCTATATAGGTCTGAAAGTAGTAAAATATTTAAATTATCAAATACTAAATATGTTTATTTAAAAAAAAATATAGATTTATTATCATGATAAATTGTCTGACAGTGCACCGTTACAAGGTAGAAAAATAATAAGATAATAAGACATTGTAAAATAGAAATATTAGGAATTGCAAATATATTTTAGAATTTCTTATTAAATTTATTTTTTTTAGTAGACTTTAATTCGATGTTAAATTGTTTATAAAATATTTAGAAATTTCGTATGCAGCCGAAGTAAAACCATATAATTAGTCAGGGTAAACCGTGGCGTAGTTTTGTTAATTGGTGGTATGAAAAATGTTAATGGATAATTATTTAGTTGGCCTATAGTCAGTGCCGCACCTGCCGTGTCCTTTATTCTATATTTAGATTAAAATGTCCTATTTTTTTTTGCGAAAAAATAAAAACCCGAGTTTGGTTTGGTTCATTTTTGAAAATAATTATAGCAGCTTTAATTTAACTTCTTGCTAGAAAAATATGAGGATCTACCAAGTTTGTTTTAATGTATTTTGAGCCCCTCAGCAATAACTTTTAAGGCAGAAGTCCCCAGAGTGGGCATAAAATTGTTATTATCAAATAATTGTTAAAATTTTTGAAGAGCAATTTTCGCAAAACTGATTATTAACTAAGACTTAGTTTCCGAGATAATGAAATCTACAAGGAATAATCAAATTCTATACGTAAAAATTGTGTCCTTATTGTTTAAGATTGATTCCTTATGCGCTTAGGCAAAAAAGAGAGAGTGAAGATATATGATCGAAAACTACTTGTTTTATAGTCGAATTAAACACCGAAAAAGAAATCGAAAGATTTTTATATTGTCAAAATTTATTTCAAAAATCGCAAAAATCAAAATTTTCTCTAATCTCGGGAACTAAGGTAGGTAAAAATTTAGAACACGACCCAATAGTTGGTTGCTTTTTCAAAAATGTAAACAATTATTCGTTAATAACAATTTTCTACCTATTCTGGCGGAGCTCTACGCATTAAAAGTTATTGTTCAGGGGCTTAAATTGAATTTAAAAAAATTTGAAAATGGGGCAGTGCGGCACGTCTTATTTTCGACTGCCTTATAGTTAATTTAAAAAAAAATGAGAAAATAAAAATTTATTTCTACAATATCAATTTCTACTTATAGTGTTTTATACAAACTGCATAAAAAAAATGCCAACAATCACAAAACAGTTCCCCTTATCACAATTGACTGATATTTGGTACACAAACACAAACACGATAACAATACAATAACATGGTGTCTAATAGTGAATATCTTATACAATGTGCTTAAAAAGTAATGCTAAAAGGTACAAAATAAAATTAATTTTAAAAAATATTATTTTAATAAAGCTTTTAGTAGTAAACTAGCGAATTGAAAAGTAAAAAAAATCTCAAATAACTGTGTTATATCTTTTTCGAGCCGTACCGTAATATTGTCATTGTATTGCATATATTTTGACCAAGTAGGTATACCGGATAACCACGAAAACATGTACTAGGCGGTCGCGTTTTTTAATTGGATGTGTATTAATTTGAAAGTACTTGGATGGTTAGATAAAAAAGGGTAATTTTGAAGAGTAAAATTTTTGGAAAAAAAGTTGAAGCGTGTAATTTCGAATATCTGTGTCTAGAATTTCGCGTCAATTTGCAGATTTAGGTTTTCCATTACAAAAAATTGATTTGAGCGTCATATTTAATTTTTGGAAGATCCCGTATATATAGTTGCATGCGTAAAATATGCACTTATTCAAGTGTTTTTATAAAAAAATGTTAATTAAACGAGTATATTCCATATTTTCGTCGTTTACTGTATAAAATTAAACCAAAATTATTAAACTCTAGTCTACATTTTCTTCAGAAATTCTTCATAATGAGGATTTTTCTCTTTTGGGGTACATCATAAGTATTGTGTTTGATCATTCGGGGAATCATATTTTCGGTAGAGGAAAGTTTACAAATTGCGTTCTGCCTTTATACATTGACTTGAAAGATGGCTTCAAAATGCGTTTACAATTATTATTAATGACTTTCTTGTGTTGGTTTCCTTTCAATTTTGTTAATAATTCTGGAACTGAAAATATATTTAGCACAAAATGTTATAAGTTGGTAAAATGTATGGTAATCTATCCTAGAGGTAATTGCTAATTCCGAAGCAGTTCATTCATCGTATGTTAGATGCTTATCATCAACTGAAAATAATCAGGGCATTTGGTTCAATAATTTAATTTTTGGTTAAAAAGTTAAACAATATTGACAAGACATGTCATCGAAATACACTGCAAAGGACTCTATAAAATGGTTGGCATCGCCTAAAAGTATTCTAGCACGTCAAGGTCACCTGAAACTTTAGTCGTATGCGTTTTTCTGTTATACAACGTCGTTCCATGTAACAAAGCAGTAATTCTAGATAAGAATTTGGCATAATTGAACATGTGGCAACATCTTTGGAAGATTTATTCACCGTGATTTGTAAAATCTAGATATACCCGGAGGACCCATCCAGTTCATTCTGGTAATTAAATATACAACATGAGGAAGCATTAAATGTAATTTGGAAGGACGACCTATAGATATTAAAATAGATGGAAATTTGTACCAAAAATGTTATGATTTTTTGCTTGATATGTTAAGGGCAGCTTATGATGCACTATATACTTAATCAAAAATATATATATTCGCTATATTTATGGGAGTAGACCTATTGCTGCGCCATATATGGAGGACTTATCCACTTACGGATGTATATATATATATATATATTTATAATATATTTTTTACTTGTTTTATATTTTGATAGTGTTCACTTTGATTTTGTAATTTTTTAAGTCTAAAAAGGGTAATGGCTATTTTTCGTTCATATATTTTTATTTATTTGAAAAAAAAGCAACTAAGGCAAGCATTGCTTCCTACAAAAACAGAAAAAAATACACAAACAAAAAAGAATTGTTATGATAATTAAAATAATTTAAATTTTCCTCTACACCCTATAAGGTTTTCTATGAGAGATGCATAAGAGTTTATTTATGGCACAAGTATAATTGAAATTGTAATGTAACCTAAGAATTCTATCTTATTGACAAAGCTGATTAAGATGTTGAATTAAATTTACTTAAAGATTGCAAAGAGTGATTTTTGGATACATTTTCATTAAAATCTCTAAGGGATTTTCTATAAGCTGTGTCTAGCTAAGAGCGAATATCAACACTTCCGACCGTAGCATAGTTCACCGAACATTTCATGTGATCTGCAGAAAACGCATGTTTTTGTTATTTTTTCTTTTAAGTCTTTAACACCGGTTTTGCACCATAATGAGTCCGACGAGTCCTTAGAAAACAACAAACAAACAGAACAGTAAAATGGGTTAGAGACTTCACAACCACATATCCAGTTAGCTAAATCGTATATACTTTTGCGAAAGTTTCGATGAACTTCTTTATTTTTGTCTTTACTAGTTTACCGTATACTAAGTTTTGGCAAATTGCTACCATTTACCCTGAATTAGGTTATTTTTACTCTTTAGTTGTTTAATTTTGTGCACTACCGACGTTTTATTTTATCTACATTCACAACTCAAACATAGACCACCTTGAAGTTGGTTACTTTTGCAAAATTAAGTTCGTGAGCATTATTTGTTTGTGTATTTTTTTTTACTAGTCTATCAACATTTTATTTCCTGTATATTTCCAACTCACATATAGATCATAAAAATAAAAAATATATATTACAAAAAAACAGTATATAAATCAATTTTCATGGATTAAAAACGTCCGAAACAATATCAAGTTAGAATATCGACAGCGCGACCTCAATTGAAACAATAATTGAACTTTCGCATGCCTACGTGCTGTGCTCTAACGATCGGTGGGCCGTAAAACCTTATCTTAAAAAAGACAAACTACTGAAAATCTTGAGAAAAAGTACTATTATAGACAAGTTAATTAAATTTCCAATAAAAAGGACATTACAAAAAACTACAAACATTAAATTCTTTTGCCAGATATTTGACATCTTTTGTCTTTAATTAACTTGTCGAAGTGTGTCTATTTCCAAAACCGGTTGAGTACACACTTTCTAAATCACGTAAAAATGCAGAAAACTGTCGCTGATTAAGGTCTCGTGACCTTATGAAGTTTATAATTTTTTTCACTGACTTTAAAACACTTTCCAACTTGATCACTTTTGAGCATAAAACTTCTTGGTAGATTATACAATGGATATGATGAAAATCTGGTTTGTCACTGCTCGTTTCTCTGATCTTTGTCCATAATATTTTAACGAAACCATTTTTTACTCCAGTCATTGAAGGAGCTCCGTCTGCTGCAACGGAACAAGTTTTGACAAATCTAAATTGTACTTTTGCAGAAGTCCATAAACAGCTTTGAAAATATCCTTCCCAGTTGTTGTATCAAGCAATGGTACTAATTCCAGTAATTCTTCATACACATTGATATCTGTATCAACCGCACGAAGAAAAACAGCGAGTTGCGCCACATCAAACACATCCGTCACAGGCAATAGAAAATGCAATAAAAGAGTCTGATTTTGTTTTTATCTGATCACTTTTATTGGCAAGCAACTCAGTAACTCTTTCAGCGACAGTATTCCGGGACAAGGATATATTTTGAAATGCCTTCACGCTCCCGGGACTTTCCGCGGCCTTTACAAGGCACTCTTTTATAAATTCACCTTCAACAAATGGTTTTGAGTGTTTGGCGATCAACTCCGACAGTACGTAGCTCGCTTGAAGGACAAATTCATTTTCTTGCTTTGGACGTGTAAACATAAGCTGCTGATCTTTCAACCGTGATTTTAACTTATTTAACTTTTCGTTTCTGACCATGCCTGTCTACTTGTCAAACATAGTTTTATGAATATCATAGTGACGTTTTATATTATGTAATTTTGGGACACCGACTGTACTATTACAAATCAAACAAATAATTTTTTCTTTCACTTTACAGCAAAAAAACTCTAATTCCGACTTTTCTTGAAAGATATGATGCTCATCTACAAGTTTCCTCTTACTTCCACTTGGTTTTGAAAGAGACATGTTACGGACTGTATCCGAAATAAATTGTAATAAGTACTGTTAAGTGTTGTAACAATAAGTGCGCAACTCAACTCGAAACTCTACCGCAACTGACTAAACACTAAACGACTGAACTCAATCGAACACGGCTTATATACAGATTGTGATTTCTCGAGTTCTTTCCAGAATATTCCGATAGCGTCAGCTGGGATTTAGCGCGATAGAATTTCATGGAACAAGCCAGATAACGTTTGACTTTAGGTTTTAGGTTGAGTATGTATAGTTCATCCTCCTAAACATAGATGGCACCATGTACAATTTATTATATCAATCGTTGTTGCAGCGGCGCGCGTTTTCAAAAACGGTTTTTAACTTGTTCGCGGGCCGCATTATCTGGTTTTTTTCAAAACTGATTTGGGCCGCAGAAAAATGCTCACTGGGTCGCATGTTTGACATGGCTGTTTTAAGGTAATCAGGGCAATTCGGACTGCCCCGCCTAACTTAGTATAGCGTATTGCAACAAGGCCATTCGAACTGCCGCGCGCGGCTAATAGTGTAGCGTATTTAACTTTTCCCAAGGTTCGCGTTTTGTTACAACTATTAGGATTGACGGTCAATCGAATAATTTATTTTCTGAAATATTTTTGAGGGTTCATTGACCAAATGACCCTATGGAAGCGCCGCCACTGCCTATATATGTAGGTACTCATTATATAAATGTGTGTTTGTGATTAAGTTATTAAGAATTAGTTTAAAGATGACTTCATAAAGACAAATTTTCAATGTGGAATAAAATATTATTTTTTACTTTTTAGTTTTTTTTGAAGTTCTGCTTTTTTATAAAAATTTCTGAGAATAACGCTTTCTGAAGTAGATATTGTGAAAAAATTCCCCAGAAGGGAATCCTGTACCCTGTGCCTGTGAAGTTGAGGACAAACTTATTTTTAATTACCTGATCATAAATATATATTTATGTAATTAGTGTTTTGATGTCTAATACCACGAGTATAATGTTTTACTATCTCTATTAATTTGGAGCTGACTTCACAGGCAACAATTTTCCGGATGGAATAAAATATTATTTCCATTTTTAGGTGCAATTTTTGAAGTCGGTATAATTTTTTTATACATTCTTGTATTTCATCTTTTTTAGTTCTATTTATATGAGTTTTATTATAAAAGTCATATTTAACAAATAAACATATATAATATCTATGTAAATTCTTGATAAAATGGTGAACGCTTTCTTTACGATGAGTAAATATTTAATATAGCGTGATACTTTTTTACAATATGGTAGCTGTGGGACCACTCGGGCAATATCCCGAATATTCCCTGAAAAGTTCATCGAAATTGTTGAAACCATCGCAGAGTAATCCTTGTACATACACAAAAAAAATGCATAGGGTGAAATTAATAACCTCCTTTTTTGAAGTCTGTAAAAAGTTGCATTAATATTTGTGACATGGCAAGCTAAACAAAATAAAGGAAATGCCTGTGGATCAACCATTTTTTGTCCAATTGTAAATATTTAAAAACTGACATTCATAGAATTTAAAGTTTTATCGGAATGTAAAAATGCATAGATAGCACAATTTCTGATATATTTATGAAATGTGTAAGATAAAGCTGGAATATACTTCCAATATTAAGCATTTAGTTTGATCATTTTTTTTGAAATTATATGGGCTTATTAATTAAATATAATATGTAGTTTTTTTTTTCGTTTGCTTTTTAAAATTCAAATAGCTTAAGTTCACCAGTACCTGGTTTTTTTTCTATAAGTATATCTATTTCATTCGTTTTTTTAAATAAGAGTATTAATGTTTTTGAAAGTAATTAGGAATTATCTTTATTTTTAGTATGCCCAGGGATGACCATTATGTAATAAGATCACCAACAAGATGTAAGCTCTAGAAAGTAAGAAAATGATATCATCTCGGACTATGTCATTGATTAGAATCTGGCCTTTTTACCAATTACAGCGATTCAGTTGTTGCCAGGGGCGAGGCAAGTGAAAACAACCCCTTTGTGAGTTGAGAAAATTAATTAAATCATAAGATGTCTCATTCACCATTTTGTCAAGTAGGTTTTATTTATATCATTACAATGGGTCTGACTAATTTATGACTAGACTTTAACTTCTTAAAACTTTTTATTTCTTTAAACTTTTTATTATTTTGTATTGCTTTATTTCCCAGCTGTAACGGTACACTCAAAGAATCTGTGTTAATTTAATTAAAATTTGTATGTTTAATTTATGCAGTTGAATAAGTTAGTTTTTTTTTACATTAAGAGTCAGTTTAAAATTATCCAAAAACCATTTAACCTTTTTCATATCCTTAATAACTCCTGTACTTCTTCCAATGTATTACGGGGGAAAATCAAAATGGAGTCATCAGCATACCCGTTAAAATTACAAAGAGTGTTGATATACATATTAAAAAGCACTCTACCTTATGGTACTCCAATTTTGATTTTTTAGGCTGACTCATCTCCTATTTTAACATAATTAGATACATTTTGAAAACATTCAACACGGATCCTCCACATTATATAGGTATCCACAATGTACAGTAGCATAGCCTGAAGAATTGTGTTAAATGCCTCACATTAGTTAGAAACTTACACAGATGTATAACTTTTACAAATATTTGTGATTAAATACACAAAATGATTTAAAGTAAATCATTTTTTAAAATATAGCTATTATTATTACATCCAGGGTTAAGCTAACTCCAGACTGGTCTCAGAAAAAATTCATACAAACTCTCTACATAAACTTAATTAAAGTTATCATAGCAAAAATACAGTTGTCTGTATTTTAACAACAAGACGATCTATCTTGTTAATCTTTTCAGAATTTGAAAGCATGCTTCTTTAGCTTTAAGAAGCCAGTTATTTTGATTACTTCTTCAATCTGTTAAAAATAGTTCATTAATACCTTAAATCTAGCTTCAAAATCCACCTATCATATTTAGTCAAAAAGAGGGGTAGCGGTAATTAATTTGTTATGAAATTATTTGTAGTCAGAGACTTAAATTATTCATATTGTAAAAAATTGATATGATTTGTAGAATTTTAATCAAAACCAATGCAAACTAAGCTTCAAAAATGATCACTGGAAATTAAATATCAGTATTTTTTTATTTTTTTTATCGTAAGGTTAAAAAACTCACAAAATTATACCTAGCTTCAAAACTGCCACATTACACAATGCAAAATAATGAATAATTTTGGTGCATTTGGAGAAATTGAAAAAGCAAAATATAATTATAGGCTTTGTTTACTATATCCGAGCTGGGCTCTGAAGAATTTTGTCATACCAACCAAGTTATTTGTTTGAAATTGTTTTAGAATAATTTTAATAAGAAAATTGGATTTTATTGTATTTAATAAATTAGTGGTTCACCTGCCCAAACTTTTTGACTTATTCCAGGCCTCAATATTTAACTCTTCCTCCTGTGTACGATTTTGCGTGGTTATCATTTTAATAAAAATATCCAACCTTATATTTTAGTTTTTGTTATTTGAATTAATCTGTGCAGGTAATTTTTACCCGACCTCCAAGAAGGAAGTATAACCTCTAATTTGTTTTTTAGGATCAAGATCAAAATTTTGGGGATTGTGATGGAAGTAACGGTTTTCCATCTCAAACAGACCTTACCATCAAAATATTTAGCTAACGTTTGAGAGTTAAGCTTTGCTGCAGAAGGAAGTATAAAATTGGAGAAAAAATGAAATGCATTCTCTTGATGTCACGGACTTTGAGTGTACATTTGTTACTTTAAGGTTTTTGTTTTTCATTATATTTTCTTATGGGAAATTATATAAATACATTTTCTAAATGAACTATCGAACTAAAAAATCTATCTTCTGACTCTTGTGTTATTTATTGAAAGCTTCTTACTGTACTTAAATTAGGAATAGGTAGTGTAATTGTATGATTTGTATGCATTTGGGCACAAACAAATCAGTAAAATTATGTGTTTTATTTAAAAAATAACAAACCTTATTCCGAGTTATTATATAATATATTTATTTTTTTTAGTATCTGAGTTTTATTACCTGACTGTATTAAATATTGTAAGTTTTATTATTTAACTATTTTTCTATGTTTTGTTGTATTTGTGATTATTAAGTGTATTTTCTTTTGTACAATTATGTTTTTTTTATATAATAATAATAATAATATATTAAATAAATACAAACATTGCGAAATGGAAAAATTGAAGACAGGTTGTGTCAGAAATACTTTTATCAACAACAAAATATAATAACAATGACAGGCAAACAAATAGTATTTTTATCATCTACAATGATCAATTATCATCTAATGATGTACAGGAATATTGAATATTCTTCGCTGTTGTTCTCATGATTATTACACTATGTAGTATGCATTGAGTTATACGGACAGGCACAAAATAATGCAAAGATAAGAAACCTTCGATGCCGGGTCCTATTACTCACTCTCTGATATCATCATTGCATTCTTTTGTGCGGCCCGGTTAACACAAAACGAATTAAGTCGTCAATAATTTTACATATTCGCCAGGAATATGCCAAAAGTGAATAGAAAAAGAATAATTTCCTTTTCGGACGAGGGGGAAGATTTGTCGTATATTGTGCGTCCTAAGAAAAAAACAAAGAACAATAAAAGTAATTATTATGAAGAGTTATTGTCAAAGTTGCGGGAAATCGTAAACGTAATAGGGAAAGTTATGAGGAATCAAGTGATTCTAGTGGCCAAATTCAAAGGAAAGGTAGGAAAAATTAATTAAAATAAGTGATCGTTACACTTTAGACATAATTAAAAATATACAATAATAGACGAATGTCTTATTGTGCCCATTTTTTGTGTACTGCTACAAAACCTGGAAATACACATTAATAAACGAATGGCGTAATGTGAGTTTAGCCAATAAAATATTTGGGTTTATTCACATGTATAAAAGTTTTGTATGATAATTGATTTATGTCTTACTGTACTAATTGTCTTCTGTATTCTTTACAGAAGATTACGACGTTGGCGTTGCAGACCTTAGTACCTTAGAAGTGTTGGGAGCAAATCCTATTTCTTCAAAAGACATGGGAAAACATTTTCATGAAGAAGTTTCCATTCGTTGGGAAGCATATACCACAAAAGACGTTGACAAAATTACAATACAAGACATTATTAAGAAATATCCTCCCCCTGGAAATTGCAAATTAATACAACCAAAACTAAATAACGAAATTGAGGTTTGTTTGACTCGAGATGCGAGAAAGCAAGACCAGTTTTTAATACAATTATAAAGTCAAGTAACGAGTGTTCTGTCAGGTATGGGGATCATTATTTCGGACATAATCAATAAAAAGGAGATTGAACCTCAACAAGTATTGACAACACTTGCTGACGGAGGACAGCTATTGTGTGACACTGTACATCAATTGTCAAATCACAGACGCTTCCTAATTAAACCCTTCCTTCGAGAAGAAAAAAGGAAGGTGATATGCGAATGCCCCATTGATGAATATTTGTTTGGGGAAAAGTTACAAGAATCTATCCAGTGTGAAAGACCAGTGGTTAAGACGGGGAAAGAGTTAAAATCAGGTTCAATATATAAAAAACCATGGAGTAAGGCTTCCTTTGTAATATTTGAACCACAAGCAGGACTGTCAAGAGTGCAACCGAAACAGGAAACATCGTCGCTGAAAATATAAAGGGGTGTAAGTCGAAAAATAGCCATTTCGAGTTAAGACCGCTAAAAACAAAATCAAATTCAAATTACATTATTATGTTATGAGAAAAAATTATAGGTTTTTTTCTAAAAAATTCAATTTCTGGTACACGATAAGCAAATGAGAAACTAAATTTTTTTTATTCTTATACTTTTTTCAAGATCTCACTTAAATTTCGTAATACTAATCATCCTCAGCATCAATTTACGTTGTGTCTTCTGTAGTATTTTTTTTTTTTTTAAATATAATTTACAATTACCGCAATGTATAGCCTATCCAAAATAAAAAGTTTTTTTATCTTGAACTTTTTCTCGTATCGTTTTGAATAAGCGAAAAAAAAAATGACGATTGAATATTTTTTTTTGCATTTTCGTTTCGTCTTATGAGAAAAAAATGTAAATTTTTTTTATGTATGTATTGGCTTACACCGATCGATAATAAAAAGAAATTAAAAATTTTTTTACTCTCGAACTTTTTTTAATATCATATTAAATTTCGGAAAAAAATAGAATTAAAAAATGTATCACCCGTATAATTCATGTATATAAAGGAAAAATCAAAACACAAAAATTAAATATTTCAATATGCTATCGGATAAAAAAACGAAAAAAAAACCTTATTTATTCTTTCCTATTTTTCGATATATCACTTAGTTTCCGAAATACTGATCATCATCAGGAAATTTCTACGTATGTAAAGTACAATAGGAACGCAGCAAAATCGAAACCGAATACTTTTTTAAAATCTCGTGGTCGAACATAATAATATACTGTAATAAATTTTTGCAAAAAAAAAAATTAAATTTTTCGGCTGAAAAAATCGACCCTTTGGATTTTTCTCAAATATCAGTTTTTTGCTTATAAATCGAAAACGATACGAATTACAAAAAAATTTTATTGTGATATTTAAAGGCAAAAAGAAAATACACACTTTGACACTTTGCGTTTGAGGATACAGTGGTCCGTTTAATAGTTATAGGCCAAAAACTGAAAATTAGTTTTTGGCCGATATTTCACAAACGAAATGGATTAGACGAAATCTCAATTTTTTTTCCGAAAGTACCGATGAATACCTATAAAAATGGAAGAGCAACTTTTTTTCCTAAAACTTATAGGAACTGAGTAATTCGAAAATGAAACTTTTTAATTTCCAATTGATGGTTATTTTGACCATTTCGGACCATACTCGCAATGTGTTATAAAATAACGTATAAGGGGGTTTTTCGATACGCAAAAATCATTTTTGATATTTTCAGACCCATCAGAGAAACATATTTCGAGATACAGCTCTTCCTCAGGATCGTTTTGCATTACGTCTTATGGAAATTTTTTTTTTTTTTTAATATTTTGATATTTTTACCTACTGCAACCGATAACTGTTCAAAATCTGAGACATTTTTACTCTTGCACTTTTTTTGGTTTTCCGATTAATTTTCGAAATATTTACCATCTTCAAACCCGATTTGTATTGCGTTGAATGGGTCAAAAAAATTTTTTTTTTCAAAATATAATTTAAAATGAATGCATAATATAGACTGTCGAAAATAAAAAGTTTTTTTGTCGTAAGTTTTTTATCGTATCTTTTTATACACCGAGGGAAAAAAATAACTTTTAAAAAAATTTGTATGTTTTACCATTTAGTCTTATGGAGGAAAAAAATAAATGCTTTCAAAACGTTCGTTAAACTCCAGTATTTTATGTTTGAAACAAAATAAATAACTTTTTATTCTTATGGTTTTTTTAATATTTTATCAAATTTCCAAAAAAAAAAAATTCAACTAATCAGTTACCATTACACTTTATGGAAGGGAAAAAATTAAAATGCAAAAATTAAATTTCCGAATCGGCTATTCCATAAAAACCCGGAAAAAAAACGATATTTTTTTTTCCCATTTTTCAATATATCATTTAATTTCTGAAATATTGGCCATCATCAGAAAATTTCTATCCATATAAAGCACATTGTAAAAGTAACAAAATCGCGATTAAATACTCTTTAAATATCTTTAATCGAAAAAGTATTTTATCATTATAAGCAATAACAATAAAAGAAATGGTAAAACAAAAAACAATAAGTGGAAAAGCCAAAAACAACTTAATAAAAATGTTTTTCAATCTGGTCATGAGTAAATAGCAAGTAAATTCGATGTTAATGATATGAAAAAGTTATGAAATATCCCAAAAACATATATATAAACAAAAATATAAAACTACATTAATAGAAACATGTAATAAATATAATATATGCTGAGAAAAAAAAATTTAAAACACCAGGTTAAGCGTGACGTTTTTAAAATATAGGGAAAAAACATATTTATGAATTAAAATCACAAATTTTACCATAAAAATAAAGTATCTCATTTTTATTCAACAAAATCATTGTAAACAATAACAATAAAATAAACGGTAAAACAGAAAACAATAAGGTAAAAAGTCAAAAACAACTGAATAAAAAATATTTTTCAATCAGGTTATGAGTAAATACCAAGTAAATTCGACGTTAATGACATGAAAAAAGTTATAAAATACCCCAAAAACATATATATATATATATATATATATATATATATATATATATATATATAAAAATACAAAACTGCAGTAGTAGAAATATGCAAAAAATATAATATATACAGGGGGAAAAAAGCTTTTTTAAACACCAAATTAAGCATGACGTTTTTAAAATATGCGAAAAAAAAACATATTTATGACCTAAAACCACAAATTGTATCATAAAAATAAAATATCTAATTTTTATTAATCAAAAATCATTGTAAGAAGTAATAATAAAAGAAACGATAAAACAGAAAACAATAAGTTGAAAATCCAAAAATAACTTAATAGAAATGTTTTTCAATCAGATTATGAATAAATATCAAATAAATTCGTCGTGGGTGACATGAAAAAAGTTATGAAATACCCCAAAAACATATATATACACACAAAAATATAAAACTACAGTAGCAGAAATATGTAATAAACATAATGTATGCAAGAAAAAAAAACTTTTTGAAGCACCAGGTTAAGCGTGACGTTTTTAAAGTATGCGAAAAGAAACATATTTATGAGCTAAAACCACAAATTTTACCATAAAAATAAAGTATTTCATTTGTACTCACCAAAATGTAACAAAAGAACCTTCGCTATTTCAAAAAAAACTCGAAAAACTTTCAAAATTCAAATTTTATGATGTGTTTATATTGAAACGCAGCTACAAACTGACGCTTCGTAATGGCGACTAACAAATGCTGCTCGTTTTGTGTAACTTAGCAACCAACCGAAAATTTCCGAAATTAATCGATAACATCAATTTACATTGATTCTTATGGGAAAAAAAAAATTTATTGATTTTTTAAAATTTCAATATGCAATATCGATTATTTAAGGGAAAAGAAAATATTTTTATTCTTTTACATTTTTCAATATTTCATTTAATTGTCTAGATTTTGCCCATCTTCAATAAACATTTACATTAGACCTTATGGAGGGAAAGAATTTTTTTTTTCTTTTACTATTTCATATCATCGGATTCGATAACCTAACAGAAATTGTTTTTTTTTCTATTCTTACATATTTTTCGATAACTGCAGCAATTAACAAAAAAAAAAAAAATGTAATAAATACAATTTGCATTGCGTCTTATGGGAAAAAAATCGAAACATGCTTTTTTGTCATTTCGAATTAGTGCATCTAGTAACTCATTAGAAATAAAATTTTTTTTACTCTTGAAAATTTTGCGACATTTCAATCACTTTTCGAGATATCGACCGTCTTCAGTACCGATTTACATTGTTTCTAATGAAGAGAGGAAAAAAAAAATTAATTTTCAAACTTCTAAAATATCACATCCGATACTTTAAGCAAAACAATGTTTAATTTAGTTTTACATTTTCCTTTTTTTATTTAAAAATAACACAGATATAAATATAAACATAAAATAAGCACAATTTACATTGTACTATACGAGAAAAAAACATAAATTTTCCTAAAAAAATTTCAATCATTCGTATTCAATAAGTAAATAAAAAACTAAATTTATTTTATTCTTATAAATTTTTCAATATGTGGCCCAATTCTCGAAATATTGACCATCTTCAAACCCTATTTGTATTGCTTTGTATGGGTAAAAATTTTTTTTTTCAAAATATAATTTAAAATGAATGTATAATAAAGATTAGCGAAAATAAAAAGTTTTTTTGTCTTAAGTTTTTTATCGTATCTTTTCATACAGCGGGGGAAAAAAATAACTTTTAAAAAATTTTTATATTTTACCATTTAGTCTTATGGAGAAAAAAAAATAAATGCTTTCAAAACGTTCGTTAAACTGCACCATTCTATATTTGAAATAAAATAAATAACTTTTTATTCTTACGGTTTTTTTAATATTTTATCAAATTTCCAAAAAAAAAAAAATTCAACTAATCAGTTACCATTACACTTTATGGAAGGGAGAAATTTAAAATGCAAATATTAAATTTCCGAATCGGCTATTCCATAAAAATCCGGAAAAAAACGATATTTATTCTTTCCCATTTTTCAATATATCATTTAGTTTCTGAAATATTGACCATCATCAGAAAATGTCTATCCATATAGAGCACATTGGAAAAGTAAAAAAATCGCGACTAAATACTCTTTAAATATCTCTAATCAAAAAAGTACTTTATCATTATAAGCAATAACAATAAAAGAAACGGTAAAACAGAAAACAATTAGTTAAAAAGCCAAAAACAACTGAATAAGAAATGTTTTTCAATCAGGTTATGAGTAAATACCAAATGTATTTGACGTTAATGACATGAAAAAAATTATGAAATACCCCAAAAACATATATATACAAAAATACAAAACTGCAGTAGCAGAAATATGCAATAAACATAATATATACAGGGGAAAAAGGCTTTTTTAAACACCAGATTAAACGTGACGTTTTTAAAATATGCGAAAAAAAAAACATATTTATGACCTAAAACCACAATTGTATTATAAAAATAAAATATCTCCTTTTTATTAACCAAAATCATTATAAGCAATAATAATAAAAGAAACGGTAAAACAGAAAACAATAAGTTGAAAATCCAAAAACAACTTAATAGAAATGTTTTTCAATCTGGTTATGAGTAAATTGCAAGTAAATTCGTTATCAGTGACATGAAAAAGTTATGAAATATCCGAAAATCATATATATAAACAAATATAAAAAACTACAGTAACAGAAACATGTAATAAACATAATATATGCTGGAAAAAAAAATTTTTTGAGCTCCAGGTTAAGCGTGACATTTTTAAAGTATGGAAAAAAAACATATTTATGAACTAAAATCACAAATTTTTCCATAAAAATAAAGTATCTCATTTTTATTCACCAAAATCATTGTAAGCAATAACAGTAAAAGAAACGGTAAAACAGAAAACAATAAGTTAAAAAGCCAAAAACAACTTAATAAAAATATTTTTCAATCAGGTTATGAGTAAATACCAACTAAATGCGACGTCACTGACATGGAAAAAATTATGAAATACCCAAAAAACATATATATTTACAAAGAAATTCAAAACTATAGTAGCAGAAATATGCAATTAACATAATGTATGAAAATAAAAAAAGTTTTTTTGAGCACCAGATTAAACGTAACGTTTTTAAAGTATGCAAAAACAAACCTATTTATGAACAAAAAACACAAAATTTACTATAAAAATAAAGTATCTCGTTTTTATTCACCAAAATCATTGTTAGCAATAACAGTAAGACAGAAAACAATAAGTTGAAAAGCCAAAAACAACTTAATAGAAATGTTTTTCAATCAGATTATGAGTAAATATCAAATAAATTCGACGTTAGCGACATGAAAAAAGTTATGAAATACCCCAAAAACATATATATACACAAAAATACGAAACTATAGTAGCAGAAATATACAATAAACATAATATATAAAAAGAAAAGGAGTTTTTTTGAGCACCACATTAAGCGTGACGTTTTTAAATTATACGAAAAGAAACATATTTATAAGCTGAAACCACAAATTTTACCATAAAAATAAATTATTTCATTTGTACTCACCAAAATTTTACAAAAAAACCGTCAATAATTCAAAAAAACTCCCAAAAATCTAATATGACGATGCGCTTTGCTTTAAACACAGCTACAAACTGGCGCTTCGTAATGGCGACTAACAAATGCTACTCGTTTTGTGTAACATAGCAACCAACCGAAAATTGCCGAAATTAATCGATAACATCAATTTACATTGATTCTTATGGGAAAAAAAAATTTATTGATTTTTTAAAATTTCAATATGCAATATCGATTATTTAAGGAAAAAGAAAATATTTTTATTCTTTTACATTTTAAAAAAATTTCATTTAATTGTATAGATTTTGCCCATTTTCAATAAGCATTTACATTAGACCTTATGGAGGGAAAGAAATTTTTTTTTTCTTTTATTATTTCAAACCATCGGATTCGATAATCTAACAGAAGTTGTTTTTTTTCTATTCTTACATATTTTTCGATAACTGCGCTAATTAGTTGGAAAAAAAAATAAATGTAATAAATACAATTTGCATTGCGTCTTATGGGAAAAAATTGAAACATGTTTTTTTGTCATTTTGAATCAGTGCATTTAGTAAGTCATTAAAAAAAAAATTTATTTTACTCTTGAACATTTTACGACATTTCAATAACTTTTCGAGATATCGACCGTCTTCAGTACTTATTATTATTAATATTTGTATATCAAAAACACACTTAATCAAATTTATTATATCTACTCGAAACTAAAAGCAATTTACGGATGTCCGCAAAAAAGTGAATTTAAATAAAACCAAGTCCTTTGACTATTTAAAATAGCCCTAATGTAGCAAAAACAAAATGGACAAAGTAATTTAATACGAATGCCCAAAAAAAAATTTTTTAATAATGTATATCTTTTTTATTGGCTATATGATATGAACTGAAAAAATACCCGAGAAAAAAACTCTGTACAACTAAAACCTTTTATTAAACTAACTATTAGTACAATCAAGAACAAAATTTAACAATAATTGAATGTTTATAAACACTCGACGTTGCTAAACAACTAACTTACCTAACAAACACGAAATCCGAAAGACACCACTATTCAATCCTAAAAAAAACCACCCAAAGCAGATACGTAATATAATTAAAAAAAAAACAGTCCGGCACTGCTCAACTCACAGAAATAATTATATTTAAATAATACCACAAAATCTGTACCTACCTTCCACACAAACACACGCACACAAACACACGCAAAATACCTTACCTCTCAATATACAAAACCAATCACGTACACTTCATCCCAAAACAGAACAAAAACTTATTAATCTCGCACTAATATCAACAAATTTACCAACAATATACAGCTTATTATTAATTTTAAATTGTTAATACTTTACGATAAAAGTAAAAAGGACTACAAATGTCCCTTTATGTAACACAAAAACTCCCCGCCCGGACTACTTTAATTTAATAAATTTCCTAACAGGTACTATCAAAACCTAATCCGGATTTTCACACCTATAACAGCTAATAAATAATCAAAGATATCTGATTATTTAAACAACTTTCCACTTTGATTAAAGATTCTAAAAATCAGGAACACTCACTGAAATTAATACAACACAACTACAAATCAACTGATTCTATACTACCACTTGTTAATTCGCGTAGGAATATTAAAAATTGGAAACATACGACGATAGGTCATGGGTAATTAGCGCCACAGTTTCACCCTTTCGCCGACTTGAGGGAATAATATTAATACGCGGTAATAAATAGTTCCCGTCTACATAATTCATAATTATCTTTTATCCATCCGAAACACCCACTTGGAAGATACTTATGGATACCGATGGATACTTGGATACTTCTAAAGCATTCCTAAATTGTTTTCCCGTATGATATACTGAAAATTCAGGATTACTATAAATTAGAGATGACGTAGGTATGCAAATCATTGGCTTCCAGACATAATTTTACTTCATTCAATATTGGTTGATTCTTGGAAAATGTTTGCTTGTAAAATTATCAACTTATATTTTTTGAAACATGCCTTTTTACGCATTTAACATTAAAAATACTTGTAAAACTACCTCTTACTTACGTTTTATAATTTTAATTTTCCTTTTATCTATTACTATCGTCTTGGATATACCTAATTGATCTGAAATAACGATGACAATAATTAAATTTTTACAGCCATTAATTACAATAAGCACAAAAATCGACATTTTTTGAAGAGATACGAAAAAAAGCGCAAGAATAAAAAAGTTTTTGTTTCTTTCATTTTATAAAATGGCGAAGTCGGAAAATCCATTTTCCCAATTTTTTTTTTTTTTAATTTTCCCCCATATTAGATACCCTGTGTACGTCGAAACCTAATTTTTATTACTAACTTCTTCACGGCCACTTATAGTACTACTTTTTCGCTAACTTTTCCAATGTAACTATTATTTTTATCTTTTTCCGTTTTCCATTTAATAGAAGTTAAATTACTGTGAAAATTGAAATTCAACATTTAGATATTCTTGAGGAAAAAAGGCATTTCCCGAAGGGATACGAAAGAAAGTGTAAGAGTAAAAAAGTTTTTGTTTCTTCCATTTTATAAAGTGGTGATGTCGGAAAATCCATTTTCCCAGATTTTTTTTTTTAATTTTCCCCCATATTATATACCCCGTATACGTCGAAACCTAATTTTTATTACTAATTTCTTTACGGCCACTTATAGTACTACTTTTTCACTACGTTTTCCGATATAACTATTATTTTTATCTTTTTCCGTTTTCCATTTAATAGAAGTTAAATTACCGTGAAAATTCAAATTCGACATTTAGATATTTGTGAAGAAAATAAGCATTTCCCGAAGAGATAGGAAAAAAGTATAAGAATAAAAAAGTTTTTATTTTTTCTATTTTATAATGTAGCGAAATCGGAAAATTCATTTTACCAAATTTCTTTTTTTTTAATTTTCCTCTGTATTAGACACGCCGTACGCATCGAAACTTAATTTTTATTACTAATATCACCCCCTCTAATATTACTTTTTCGCTAACTTTTCCAATGTAACTATTATTTTTTTTTTCCATTTAATCAACTTTAAATTGTAATGAAAATTCAATTTGAAAATTTACATATTATGTTGGAATATCGACGAAATACAAAAAAAAGTGCAAAGAAAATTTTTTTTTAAACTTTTTCCCCTTTATCCAATAGCGAAGTCGGAAAATTCCTTTACCAAATTTATTCTTTCTCAATTTTCCTTTATATTGGACACCCTATATATATATATCTAAATTTATTTTTTACCAACAATTTTTCTACATATGTTTGTAGTACTACTTATCCTCTAAATTTTTCAGTACAACTATTTTTTTATCTTTTTCCATTTTCCATTTAATCGAGTTAAAATAATTTAATAATTAAATTCAAATTTGGAGATACTAATCATCCTCAGAATCAATTTACGTTGTGTCTTATGGGAATTTTTTTTAAATTTTTTTTAAATATAATTTACAATCACTGAATTTTATAGCTTACCCGAAATAAAAAATTTTTTTATCTTAGATTTTTTTTCGTATCACTTTGAATAGACGAAATAAAAAATAATGATAAAATATTTTTTTTTTACATTTTTGTTTCGTCTTATGGGAAGAAAATTTAAATTTTTTTTAATACTTGTATCAGCCTACACCGATCAATAATAAAAAAAAATTAAAAATTTTTTTACTCTCGGACTTTTTTTAATATCATTTCAAATTTGGAAAAAAAATAGAATTGAAAAATGTATCACCCGTATCATTCATGTATATAAAGAAAAAATCAAAACACAAATATTAAATTTTTCAATATGCTATCGGATAGAAAAACGAAAAAAAAAACGATATTTATTCTTTCCTATTTTTCGATATATCACTTAGTTTCTGAAATATTGATCATCTTCAGGAAATTTCTACGTATGTAAAGTACAATAGGAACGCAGCAAAATCGAAACCGAATACTTTTTTAAAATCTCGTGGTCGAACATAATAATATACCGTAATAAAATTTTGTAAAAAAAAAAATTAAATTTTTCGGCTGAAAAAATCGACAGGGGTGTACGTACCCCTTTGGATTTTTCTCAAAAATCAGTTTTTTGCTTATAAATCGAAAACGATACGAATTACAAAAAAAATTATACTTGTGATATTTAAAGGCAAAAAGAAAATACACCCTTTGACACTTTGCGTTTGAAGATACAGTGGTTCGTTTAATAGTTATAGGCCAAAAACTGAAAATTAGTTTTTGGGCGATATTTCACAAACGAAATGGATTAGACGAAATCTCAATTTTTTTTCCGAAAGTACCGATGAATACCTACAAAAAAGGAAGAGCAACTTTTTTTCCTAAAACTTATAGGAACTGGGCAAATCGAAAATCAAACTTTTTAATTTTCAATCGATGGTTATTTTGGCCATTTCGGACCAAACTCGCAATGCGCTACGAAATAACGTATAAGGGGGTTTTTCGATACGCAAAAATCGTTTTTGATATTTTCAGACCCATCAGAGTAACATATTTCGAGATACAGCTCTTCCTCAGGATCGTTTTGCATTACGTCTTATGGAAATGTTTTTTTTTTTTTAATATTTTGATATTTTTACCTACTGCAACCGATAACTGTTCAAAATCTGAGACATTTTTACTCTTGCACTTTTTTTGGTTTTCCGATTAATTTTCGAAATATTTACCATCATTTTATTCTCTTTTATTGTGGATTTCATATTAATTCTCTTTTCTTGAACATCTCAAGGCGTAGAAACTTAACACCCCTTGAAATTTTTCGATATTTTGACTTTTAATTTTTATTATTATTTATTTTATTTTTTTAATTTTTAAATTTCATGTTTTTAGATACAACTCGACACGCAAAAACGTTTTTACTCTTCGAAATTTTTCGATATTTTTAATTTCATTTTTTTTTTGAAATTTATATTGTTTTTTTTTTCTTAATTTTATTTTTTTTTCTCGAACCTCTCGGCAAGTAGAAACTTTTTCACCCCTTGAAATTTTTCGATTTTCCTACTTTTATAATTTTATAATTTTTATTTTATTTTTTTAATTTTTAATTTTTTTTTTTAGATACTTCTCGACACGCAAAAACGTTTTTACTCTTCGAAATTTTTCGAATTTTTTACTTTTTTTTTTTTATATATTTTATGTTTTTTTTTTTTTCTTTATTTAAATTTTTTTTCTCAGACCTCTCGACACGTAGAAACTTTTTTACCCCTTGAAATTTTTCGATATTCTTACTTTTAATTTTTTTTAAATTTTAATTTTATTTATTTTAATTTTTATTTTTTTTTTTTAGAGACCTCTCGACACGTAGAAACTTTTTCACCCCTCGAAATTTTTCGATTTTTTTACTTTTAAATTTTTTTCATTTTTATGTTATTTATTTTAATTTTTAATTTTTTTTTTTTTAGAGACCTCTCGACACGTAGAAACTTTTTCACCCCTCGAAATTTTTCGATTTTTTTACTTTTAAATTTTTTTCATTTTTATGTTATTTTTTTTAATTTTTAATTTTTTTTTTTTAGAGACCTCCCGACACGTAGAAACTTTTTCACCCCTCGAAATTTTTCGATTTTTTTACTTTTAAATTTTTTTCAATTTTATTTTATTTTTTTAATTTTTAATTTTTTTTTTTTTTTAGAGACCTCTCGACACGTAGAAACTTTTTCACCCCTCGAAATTTTTCGATTTTTTTACTTTTTTTTTTTTTTGTATTTTATATTATTTTTTTTTTTTATTTTATTTTTTTTTCCGAGACATCTCGGGACGTAGAAACTTTTCCGCCCCTCGAAATTTTTCGATATCTTTTAACTTTTATTTTTACCGTTTTTTTATAATTTTTTTTTAAATTTTTTTTTCATCCTCCCATACTTACTTTTTAATTTCCTACAAAACATACCCCTCGACTTTTTTCGATTGGACGCAAAAAAAAAACAAAATGGCGGCTGCGCCGCCATCTTTGCTCCGACCACCCCGGTATTCTAATATTTTCCGTTTGGTCTGCGACCTTGCCCGTCACGAAAATTTCATCGTCGTACGATGTCGTTTGACCCCAAGCTCATGTTCGTCGTTAACGGGTGTAGACAAGCGACACGTGTAGGGTCTCGAAGTTTATAGTTGTCTCTTGTATAAGATCGATTGGGAACCTTTAAAGTCCTTTGGATCGTCAATTTTTTCGAAACGGGTAAAATTATACCAGTTTAATTGGTTGCGCCATACGGCGCAACTGAGCGACGCCGATCACTTTTTTTTGTGGCGCCTCCGGCGCCATTTTACTATTTTTCGTTACTGGAAAAAATTTTTTTTTTTACATTTTCGTTTGGTCTTATGGAGAAAAAAATCTAATTTTTTTTTATGCACGTATTCGCCTACACCGATCGATAATAAAAAAAAATTAAAAATTTTTTTGCTCTCGGACTTTTTTTAATATCTCGTCAAGTTTCAAAGAAAAATGAAGTTGAAAAATGGTCGACTCGTATCATTCATGTATGTATTACGGGGAAAAAATATTTACTCTCGGACTTTTTTTAATATCATATCAAATTTCGGAAAAAAAATAGAATTAAAAAATGTATCACCCGTATCATTCATGTATATAAAGGAAAAATCAAAACACAAAAATTAAATTTTTCAATATGCTATCGGATAAAAAAACGAAAAAAAAACCTTATTTATTCATTCCTATTTTTCGATATATCACTTAGTTTCCGAAATATTCATCATCATCAGGAAATTTCTACGTATGTAAAGTACAATAGGAACGTAGTAAAATCGAAATCGAATACTTTTTTAAAATCTCGTGGTCGAATATAATAATATACCGTAATAAAATTTTGGAAAAAAAAATTAAATTTTTCGGCTGAAAAAATCGACAGGGGTACGTACTTTTTTGGATTTTTCTCAAAAATCAGTTTTTTGCTTATAAATCGAAAACGATACGAATTACAAAAAAAATTATACTTGTGACATTTAAAGGCAAAAAGAAAATACACACTCTGACACTTTGCGTTTGAGGATACACTGGTCCGTTTAATAGTTATAGGCCAAAAACTGAAAATTAGTTTTTGGCCGATATTTCACAAACGAAATGGATTAGACAAAATCTCAATTTTTTTTCCGAAAATACCGATAAATACCTACAAAAAAGGAAGAGCAACTTTTTTTCCTAAAACTTATAGGAACTGAGCAAATCGAAAATCAAACTTTTTAATTTTCAATCGATGGTTATTTTGGCCATTCCGGACCAAACTCGCGATGCGCTACGAAATAACGTATAAGGGGGTTTTTCGATACGCAAAAATCGTTTTTGATATTTTCAAAGGCATCAGAGTAACATATTTCGAGATATAGACCTTCCTCAGGATTGTTTTGCATTACGTCTTATGTAATTTTTTTTTTTTTTTGGTTTTTTTCATATTTGTAACCACTGCGTCCGACAACTGTCCAAAATGTAAAACATTTTTATTCTTACATTTTCTTTTGTTTTTTAATTAGTTTTCGAGTAATTTACCATCCTTATAATGACTATCCGTTGCGTTTTATGGATAAAAAAAAATAAATTTCGTTTCTCCACATTTCCATACCTCTTATTTTATATTTTAGGTCAAATCAATATTTTTTTATATTTCAACATTTTCTGGAATAGCAATTAGTTTTTGAGATATTAATTTTTAAAAAATAAATGTAAATGAAACTGAATACAAATTACACTATACCTTATGGAAAAAAAAAATTGATTTTTTTCTAAAAACTTCACGTACACGATAAGCAAATGAAAAACTAATTTTTTTTTATTCTTACACATTTTTCAAAACCTCACCTAAATTTCGAGATACTGATCAGCCTCAGGACCAATTTACGTTTTGTCTTATGGAAAAATATTTTTTCTTTTTTTTAAATATAATTTACAATCACTGCATTCTATAGCCTATCCAAAATAAAAAGTTTTTTTATCTTGAACTTTTTCTCGTATCATTTTTAATAAGCGAAAAAAAAATGAAGATAAAATAATTTTTGCATTTTCGTTTCGTCTTATGAGGAAAAAATCTAATTTTTTTTTATGTATGTATCAGTCTACACCGATCGGTATTAAAAAAAAATTAAAAATTTTTTTACTCTCGGACTTTTTTTAATATCTCGTCAAGTTTCAAAGAAAAATGAAGTTGAAAAATGGTCGACTTGTATCATTCATGTATGTATTACGGGGAAAAAATATTGATTTTTTTCTAAAAATTCCAATTTCTGGTACACGGTAAGTAAATGAGAAACTAAATTTTTTTTACTCTTACACTTTTTTCAAGATCTCACTTAAATTTCGAGATACTAATCATCCTCAGGATCAATTTACGTTATGTCTTATGGAGAAATTTTTTTTTTTTTAAATATAATTTACAATCACCGCAATGTATAGCCTATCCAAAATAAAAAGTTTTTTTATCTTGAACTTTTTCTCGTATCGTTTTGAATAAGTGAAAAAAAAAATGACGATTGAATATTTCTTTTTGTATTTTCGTTTCGTCTTATGAGGAAAAAATCTAATTTTTTTTTTATGGATGTATCGGTTTACACCGATCGATAATAAAAAAAAATTAAAAATTTTTGTACTCTTGGACTTTTTTTAATATCATATCAAATTTCGGAAAAAAATAGAATTAAAAATGTATCACCCGTATCATTTATGTATAAAAAGGAAAAATTAAAACACAAAAATTAAATTTTTCAATATGCTATCGGATAAAAAAACGAAAAAAAAACCTTATTTATTCTTTCCTATTTTTCGATATATCACTTAGTTTCCGAAATATTGATCATCATCAGGAAATTTCTACGTATGTAAAGTACAATAGGAACGCAGTAAAATCGAAATCGAATACTTTTTTAAAATTTCGTGGTCGAACATAATAATATACCGTAATAAAATTTTGCAAAAAAAAAATTAAATTTTTCGGCTGAAAAAATCGACAGTCCCTTTGGATTTTTCTCAAAAATCAGTTTTTTGCTTATAAATCGAAAACGATAGGAATTACAAAAAAATTTATACTTGTGATATTTAAAGGCAAAAAGAAAATACACCCTTTGACACTTTGCGTTTGAGGATACAGTGGTCCGTTTAATAGTTATAGGCCAAAAACTGAAAATTAGTTTTTGGCCGATATTTCACAAACGAAATGGATTAGACGAAATCTCAATTTTTTTTCCGAAAGTACCGATGAATACCTACAAAAAAGGAAGAGCAACTTTTTTTCCTAAAACTTATAGGAACTGAGCAAATCGAAAATCAAACTTTTTAATTTTCAATCGATGGTTATTTTGGCCATTTCGGACCAAACTCGCGATGCGCTACGAAATAACGTATAAGGGGGTTTTTCGATACGCAAAAATCGTTTTTGATATTTTCAAAGGCATCAGAGTAACATATTTCGAGATATAGACCTTCCTCAGGATCGTTTTGCATTACGTCTTATGGAAATTTTTTTTTTTTTTTAATATTTTGATCCTTTTGCCCACTGCAACCGATAACTTTTCAAAATCTGAGATATTTTTACTCTTGCATCTTTTTTGGTTTTTTAATTAGTTTTCAAGTAATTTACCATCTTTAAAATGACTATACGTTGCGTCTTATGGATAATAAAAAATAAATTTCGTTTTTCCACATTTCCATACCCCTTATTTTATATTTTAGGTAAAATCAATATTTTTTTATATTTCAACATTTTCTGGAATAGCAATTAGTTTTTGAGATATTAATTTTTAAAAAATAAATGTAAATGAAACTAAATACAAATTACACTATACCTTATGGAAAAAAAAATACTGATTTTTTTCTAAAAATTTCAACTTCCGGTACACGATAAGCAAATGAGAAACAAAATTTTTTTTATTCTTACACATTTTTCAAGATCTCACTTAAATTTCGAGATACTGATCAGCCTCAGGACCAATTTACGTTTTGTCTTATGGAAAAATATTTTTTCTTTTTTTTAAATATAATTTACAATCACTGCATTCTATAGCCTATCCAAAATAAAAAGTTTTCTTATCTTGAACTTTTTCTCGTATCATTTTAAATAAGCGAAAAAAAAAATGACGATTGAATATTTTTTTTTGCATTTTCGTTTCGTCTTATGAGGAAAAAATCTAATTTTTTTTTTATATATCTATCGGCCTACACCGATCGATAATAAAAAAAAATTAAAAATTTTTTTACTCTCGGACTTTTTTTAATATCATTTCAAATTTGGAAAAAAAATAGAATTGAAAAATGTATCACCCGTATCATTCATGTATATAAAGAAAAAATTAAAACACAAATATTAAATTTTTCGATATGCTATCGGATAGAAAAACGAAAAAAAAACGATATTTATTCTTTCCTATTTTTCGATATATCACTTAGTTTCTGAAATATTGATCATCTTCAGGAAATTTCTACGTATGTAAAGTACAATAGGAACGCAGCAAAATCGAAACCGAATACTTTTTTAAATTCTCGTGGTCAAACATAATAATATACCGTAATAAAATTTTGCAAAAAAAAAATTAAATTTTTCGGCTGAAAAAATCGACAGTGGTACCCCTTTGGATTTTTCTCAAAAATCATTTTTTTGCTTATAAATCGAAAACGATACGAATTACAAAAAAATTTATACTTGTGATATTTAAAGGCAAAAAGAAAATACACCCTTTGACACTTTGCGTTTGAGGATACAGTGGTCCGTTTAATAGTTATAGGCCAAAAACTGAAAATTAGTTTTTGGCCGATATTTCACAAACGAAATGGATTAGACGAAATCTCAATTTTTTTTTCGAAAGTACCGATGAATACCTACAAAAAAGGAAGAGCAACTTTTTTTCCTAAAACTTATAGGAACTGAGCAAATCAAAAATCAAACTTTTTAATTTTCAATCGATGGTTATTTTGGCCATTGCGCAATGCGCTACGAAATAACGTATAAGGGGGTTTTTCGATACGCAAAAATCGTTTTTGATATTTTCAAAGGCATCAGAGTAACATATTTCAAGATATAGACCTTCCTCAGGATCGTTTTGCATTACGTCTTATGGAAATTTTTTTTTTTTTTAATATTTTGATCTTTTTGCCCACTGCAACCGATAACTTTTCAAAATCTGAGATATTTTTACTCTTGCACCTTTTTTGGTTTTTTAATTAGTTTTCAAGTAATTTACCATCTTTAAAATGATTATACGTTGCGTCTTATGGATAATAAAAAATAAATTTCGTTTTTCCACATTTCCATACCCCTTATTTTATATTTTAGGTAAAATCAATATTTTTTTATATTTCAACATTTTCTGGAATAGCAATTAGTTTTTGAGATATTAATTTTTAAAAAATAAATGTAAATGAAACTAAATACAAATTACACTATACCTTCTGGAAAAAAATACTGATTTTTTTCTAAAAATTTCAACTTCCGGTACACGATAAGGAAATGAGAAACAAAATTTTTTTTATTCTTACACATTTTTCAAAACCTCACCTAAATTTCGAGATACTGATCAGCCTCAGGACCAATTTACGTTTTGTCTTATGGAAAAATATTTTTTCTTTTTTTTAAATATAATTTACAATCAGTGGATTCTATAGCCTATCCAAAATAAAAAATTTTTTTATCTTGACCTTTTTCTCGTATCATTTTAAATAAGCGAAAAAAAAAATGACGATTGAATATTTTTTTTTGCATTTTCGTTTCGTCTTATGAGGAAAAAATCTAATTTTTTTTTTATGTATGTATCGGCCTACACCGATCGATAATAAAAAAAAATTAAAAATTTTTTTACTCTCGGACTTTTTTTAATATCATTTCAAATTTGGAAAAAAAATAGAATTGAAAAATGTATCACCCGTATCATTCATGTATATATAGAAAAAATCAAAACACAAAAATTAAATTTTTCAATATGCTATCGGATAGAAAAACGAAAAAAAAACGATATTTATTCTTTCCTATTTTTCGATATATCACTTAGTTTCCGAAATATTGATCATCTTCAGGAAATTTCTACGTATGTAAAGTACAATAGGAACGCAGCAAAATCGAAACCGAATACTTTTTTAAATTCTCGCGGTCGAACATAATAATATACCCTAATAAAATTTTGCAAAAAAAAAATTAAATTTTTCGGCTGAAAAAATCGACCCCTTTGGATTTTTCTCAAAAATCAGTTTTTTGCTTATAAATCGAAAACGATACGAATTACAAAAAAATTTATACTTGTGATATTTAAAGGCAAAAAGAAAATACACCCTTTGACACTTTGCGTTTGATGATACAGTGGTCCGTTTAATAGTTATAGGCCAAAAACTGAAAATTAGTTTTTGGCCGATATTTCACAAACGAAATGGATTAGACGAAATCTCAATTTTTTTTCCGAAAGTACCAATAAATACCTACAAAAAAGGAAGAGCAACTTTTTTTCCTAAAACTTATAGGAACTGAGCAAATCGAAAATCAAACTTTTTAATTTTCAATCGATGATTATTTTGGCCATTTCGGACCAAACTCGCGATGGACCACGAAATAACGTATAAGGGGGTTTTTCGATACGCAAAAATCGTTTTTGATATTTTCAAAAGCATCAGAGTATCATATTTCGAGATATAGACCTTCCTCAGGATCGTTTTGCATTACGTCTTATGAAAATTTTTTTTTTTTAAATATTTTGATATTTTTGCCCACTGCAACCGATAACTGTTCAAAATCTGAGATATTTTTACTCTTGCACCTTTTTTGGTTTTTTAATTAGTTTTCAAGTAATTTACCATCTTTAAAATGACTATACGTTGCGTCTTATGGATAATAAAAAATAAATTTCGTTTTTCCACATTTCCATACCCCTTATTTTATATTTTAGGTAAAATCAATATTTTTTTATATTTCAACATTTTCTGGAATAGCAATTAGTTTTTGAGATATTAATTTTTAAAAAATAAATGTAAGTGAAACTAAATACAAATTACATTATACCTTATGGAAAAAAAATACTGATTTTTTTCTAAAAATTTCAACTTCCGGTACACGATAAGCAAATGAGAAACAAAATTTTTTTTATTCTTACACATTTTTCAAAACCTCACCTAAATTTCGAGATACTGATCAGCCTCAGGACCAATTTACGTTTTGTCTTATGGAAAAATATTTTTTCTTTTTTTTAAATATAATTTACAATCACTGCATTCTATAGCCTATCCAAAATAAAAAGTTTTTTTATCTTTAACTTTTTCTCGTATCATTTTAAATAAGCGAAAAAAAAAAACGATTGAATATTTTTTTTTGCATTTTCGTTTCGTCTTATGAGGAAAAAATCTAATTTTTTTTTATGTATGTATCGGCCTACACCGATCGATAATAAAAAAAAATTAAAAATTTTTTTACTCTCGGACTTTTTTTAATATCATTTCAAATTTGGAAAAAAAATAGATTTCAAAAATGTATCACCCGTATCATTCATGTATATAAAGAAAAAATTAAAACACAAATATTAAATTTTTCAATATGCTATCGGATAGAAAAACGAAAAAAAAACGATATTTATTCTTTCCTATTTTTCGATATATCACTTAGTTTCTGAAATATTGATCATCTTCAGGAAATTTCTACGTATGTAAAGTACAATAGGAACGCAGCAAAATCGAAACCGAATACTTTTTTAAATTCTCGTGGACGAACATAATAATATACCGTAATAAAATTTTGCAAAAAAAAAAATTAAATTTTTCGGCTGAAAAAATCGACAGGGCCTTTGGATTTTTCTCAAAAATCAGTTTTTTGCTTATAAATCGAAAACGATACGAATTACAAAAAAATTTATACTTGTGATATTTAAAGGCAAAAAGAAAATACACACTTTGACACTTTGCGTTTGAGGATACAGTGGGTCCGTTTAATAGTTATAGACCAAAAACCGAAAATTAGTTTTTGGCCGATATTTCACAAACGAAATGGATTAGACGAAATCTCAATTTTTTTTCCGAAAGTACCGATGAATACCTACAAAAAAGGAAGAGCAACTTTTTTTCCTAAAACTTATAGGAACTGAGCAAATCGAAAATCAAACTTTTTAATTTTCAATCGATGGTTATTTTGGCCATTTCGGACCAAACTCGCGATGTGCCACGAAATAACGTATAAGGGGGTTTTTCGATACGCAAAAATCGTTTTTGATATTTTCAGACCCATCAGAGTAACATATTTCGAGATACAGCTCTTCCTCAGGATCGTTTTGCATTACGTCTTATGGAAATTTTTTTTTTTTTAAATATTTTGATATTTTTACCTACTGCAACCGATAACTGTTCAAAATCCGAGACATTTTTACTCTTGCACTTTTTTTGGTTTTTCGATTAATTTTCGAAATATTTACCATCATTTTATTCTCTTTTATTGTGGATTTCATATTAATTCTCTTTTCTTGAACATCTCAAAGCGTAGAAACTTTTTCACCCCTTGAAATTTTTCGATATTTTGACTTTTAATTTTTATTATTATTTATTTTTTTTTTTTAATTTTTAATTTTCATGTTTTTAGATACAACTCGACACGCAAAAACGTTTTTACTCTTCGAAATTTTTCGATATTTTTACTTTCATTTTTTTTTTGAAATTTATATTATTTTTTTTTTCTTTATTTTATTTTTTTTTATCGAACCTCTCGGGGCGTAGAAACTTTTTCACCCCTTGAAATTTTTCGATTTTCCCACTTTTATAATTTTTTAATTTTTATTTTATTATTTTTAATTTTTAATTTTTTTTTTTTAGAGACTTCTCGACACGCAAAAACGTTTTTACTCTTCGAAATTTTTCGAAATTTTTACTTTTTATTTTTTATATATTTTATGATATTTTTTTTTTCTTTATTTAAATTTTTTTTCTCAGACCTCTCGACACGTAGAAACTTTTTCACCCCTTGAAATTTTTCGATTTTTTTACTTTTAAATTTTTTTCATTTTTATATTTTTTTTTTTTAATTTTTAATTTTTTTTTTTTTTTTTTAGAGACCTCTCGACACGTAGAAACTTTTTCACCCCTCGAAATTTTTCGATTTTTTTACTTTTAAATTTTTTTCATTTTTATATTATTTTTTTTAATTTTTAATTTTTTTTTTTTTTTAGAGACCTCTCGACACGTAGAAACTTTTTCACCCCTCGAAATTTTTCGATTTCTTTACTTTTAATTTTTTTTTATTTTTATGTTATTTATTTTAATTTTTAATTTTTTTTTTTTTTTTTTTTAGAGACCTCTCGACACGTAGAAACTTTTTCACCCCTCGAAATTTTTTTTTTTTACTTTTTTTTTTTTTCATTTTTTTGTTTTTTTTTTTTTTTTTATTTTTTTTTTTTTTTTAGAGACCTCTCGACACGTAGAAACTTTTTCACCACTCGAAATTTTTCGATTTTTTTTTTTAATTTTTTTTAATTTTTTTTTTTTTTTTTTAATATTTTAATTTTTTTTTTTTTTTAGAGACCTCTCGACACGTAGAAACTTTTTCACCCCTCGAAATTTTTCGATTTTTTTACTTTTAAATTTTTTTCATTTTTATGTTATTTATTTTAATTTTTAATTTTTTTTTTTTTAGAGACCTCTCGACACGTAGAAACTTTTTCACCCCTCGAAATTTTTTTCATTTTTATGTTATTTTTTTAATTTTTACTTTTTTTTTTTTTAGAGAAAATTTTTTTTTCATTTTTTTACTTTTAAAATTTTTTCATTTTTATGTTATTTTTTTTAATTTTTAATTTTTTTTTTTAGAGACCTCTCGACACGTAGAAACTTTTTCACCCCTCGAAATTTTTGTATTTTAAATTATTTTTTTTTTTTTATTTTATTTTTTTTTCCGAGACATCTCGGGACGTAGAAACTTTTCCGCCCCTCGAAATTTTTCGATATCTTTTAACTTTTATTTTTACCGTTTTTTTATAATTTTTTTTTTAATTTTTTTTTCATCCTCCCATACTTACTTTTTAATTTCCTACAAAACATACCCCTCGACTTTTTTCGATTGGACGCAAAAAAAAAACAAAATGGCGGCTGCGTCGCCATCTTTGGTCCGACCACCCCGGTATTCTAATATTTTCCGTTTGGTCTGCGACCTTGCCCGTCACGAAAATTTCATCGTCGTACGATGTCGTTTGACCCCAAGCTCATGTTCGTCGTTGACGGGTGTAGATAGACAAGCGACACGTGTAGGGTCTCGAAGTTTATAGTTGTCTTTTGTATAAGATCGATTGGGAACCTTTAAAGTCCTTTGGATCGTCAAGTTTTTCGAAACGGGTAAAAATATACCAGTTTAATTGGTTGCGCCATACGGCGCAACTGAGCGACGCGTATCACTTTTTTTTGTGGCGCCTCCGGCGCCATTTTACTATTTTTCGTTACTGGAAAAAAATTTTTTTTTTACATTTTCGTTTGGTCTTATGGAGAAAAAATCTAATTTTTTTTTATGCACGTATTCGCCTACACCGATCGATAATAAAAAAAAATTAAAAATTTTTTTGCTCTCGGACTTTTTTTAATATCTCGTCAAGTTTCAAAGAAAAATGAAGTTGAAAAATGGTCGACTCGTATCATTCATGTATGTATTACGGGGAAAAAATATTGATTTTTATCTAAAAATTCCAATTTCTGGTACACGGTAAGTAAATGAGAAACTAAATTTTTTTTATTCTTACACATTTTTCAAGATCTCACTTAAATTTCGAAATACTAATCATCCTCAGGATCAATTTACGTTGTGTCTTATGGAGATATTTTTTTTTTTTTTAAATATAATTTACAATCACCGCATTGTATAGCCTATCCAAAATAAAAAGTTTTTTTATCTTGAACTTTTTCTCGTATCGTTTTGAATAAGCGAAAAAAAAATGACGTTTTAATATTTTTTTTTGTATTTTCGTTTCGTCTTATGAGGAAAAAATCTAATTTTTTTTTTATGGATGTATCGGCCTACACCGATCGATAATAAAAAAAAATTAAAAATTTTTTTACTCTCGGACTTTTTTTAATATCTCGTCAAGTTTCGGAAAAAAATAGAATTAAAAAATGTATCACCCGTATCATTCATGTATATAAAGGAAAAATCAAAACACAAAAATTAAATTTTTCAATATGCTATCGGATAAAAAAACTTTATTTATTCTTTCCTATTTTTCGATATATCACTTAGTTTCCGAAATATTGATCATCATCAGGAAATTTCTACGTATGTAAAGTACAATAGAAACACAGTAAAATCGAAATCGAATACTTTTTTAAAATCTCGTGGTCGAATATAATAATATACCGTAATAAAATTTTGGAAAAAAAATTAAATTTTTCGGCTGAAAAAATCGACAGGGGTACCCCTTTGGATTTTTCTCAAAAATCAGTTTTTTGCTTATAAATCGAAAACGATACGAATTACAAAAAAATTTATACTTGTGACATTTAAAGGCAAAAAGAAAATATACACTCTGACACTTTACGTTTGAGGATACACTGGTCCGTTTAATAGTTATAGGCCAAAAACTGAAAATTAGTTTTTGGCCGATATTTCACAAACGAAATGGATTAGACGAAATCTCAATTTTTTTTCCGAAAAAACCGATAAATACCTACAAAAAAGGAAGAGCAACTTTTTTTCCTAAAACTTATAGGAACTGAGCAAATCGAAAATCAAACTTTTTAATTTTCAATCGATGGTTATTTTGGCCATTTCGGACCAAACTCGCAATGCGCTACGAAATAACGTATAAGGGGGTTTTTCGATACGCAAAAATCGTTTTTGATATTTTCAAAGGCATCAGAGTAACATGTTTCGAGATATAGACCTTCCTCAGGATCGTTTTGCATTACGTCTTATGGAAATTTTTTTCTTTTTTTTAATTTTGATATTTTTGCCTACTGCAATCGATAACTGTTTAAATCTGAGACGATTTTACTCTTGCACTTTTTTTGGTTTTTTAATTAGTTCTCGAGTAATTTACCATCCTTTTAATGACTATACGTTGTGTCTTATGGATAAAAAAAAATAAATTTCGTTTTTCCACATTCCCATACACCTTATTTTATATTTTAGGTGAAATCAATATTTTTTTATATTTCAATATTTTCTGGAATAGCAATTAGTTTTTGAGATATTAATTTTTAAAAAATAAATGTAAATGAAACTAAATACAAATTACACTATACCTTATGGAAAAAAAATACTGATTTTTTTCTAAATTTCAACTTCCGGTACACGATAAGCAAATGAGAAACAAAATATTTTTTATTCTTACACATTTTTCAAGATCTCACTTAAATTTCGAGATACTGATCAGCCTCAGGACCAATTTACGTTTTGTCTTATGAAAAAATATTTTTTCTTTTTTTTAAATATAATTTACAATCACTGCATTCTATAGTCTATCCAAAACAAAAAGTTTTTTTATCTTGAACTTTTTCTCGTATCATTTGAAATAAGCGAAAAAAAAAATGACGATTGAATTTTTTTTTTGCATTTTCGTTTCGTCTTATGAGGAAAAAATCTAAATTTTTTTTTATGTATGTACCGGCCTACACCGATCGATAATAAAAAAAAATTAAAAATTTTTTTACTCTCGGACTTTTTTTAATATCTCGTCAAGTTTCAAAGAAAAATGAAGTTGAAAAATGGTCGACTCGTATCATTCATGTATGTATTACGGGGAAAAAATATTGATTTTTTTCTAAAAATTCCAATTTCTGGTACACGGTAAGTAAATGAGAAACTAAATTTTTTTTACTCCTACACTTTTTTCAAGATCTCACTTAAATTTCGAGATACTAATCATCCTCAGGATCAATTTACGTTGTGTCTTATGGAGATATTTTTTTTTTTTTTTTTAAATATAATTTACAATCACCGCAATGTATAGCCTATTCAAAATAAAAAGTTTTTTTATCTTGAACTTTTTCTCGTATCATTTTAAATAAGCGAAAAAAAAATGACGATTGAATATTTTTTTTTGCATTTTCGTTTCGTCTTATGAGGAAAAAATCTAATTTTTTTTTTATGTATGTATCGGCCTACACCGATCGATAATAAAAAAAAATTAAAAATTTTTTTACTCTCGGACTTTTTTTAATATCATTTCAAATTTGGAAAAAAAATAGATTTCAAAAATGTATCAACCGTATCATTCATGTATATAAAGGAAAAATTAAAACACAAATATTAAATTTTTCAATATGCTATCGGATAGAAAAACGAAAAAAAAAACGATATTTATTCTTTCCTATTTTTCGATATATCACTTAGTTTCTGAAATATTGATCATCTTCAGGAAATTTCTACGTATGTAAAGTACAATAGGAACGCAGCAAAATCGAAACCAAATACTTTTTTAAATTCTCGTGGTCGAACATAATAATATACCGTAATAAAATTTTGCAAAAAAAAAAATTAAATTTTTCGACTGAAAAAATCGACAGGGGTAACCCTTTGGATTTTTCTCAAAAATCAGTTTTTTGCTTATAAATCGAAAACGATAGGAATTACAAAAAAATTTATACTTGTGATATTTAAAGGCAAAAAGAAAATACACCCTTTGACACTTTGCGTTTGAGGATACAGTGGTCCGTTTAATAGTTATAGGCCAAAAACTGAAAATTAGTTTTTGGCCGATATTTCACAAACGAAATGGATTAGATGAGATCTCAATTTTTTTTCCGAAAGTACCGATGAATACCTACAAAAAAGGAAGAGCAACTTTTTTTCCTAAAACTTATAGGAACTGGGCAAATCGAAAATCAAACTTTTTAATTTTCAATCGATGGTTATTTTGGCCATTTCGGACCAAACTCGCGATGTGCCACGAAATAACGTATAAGGGAGTTTTTCGATACGCAAAAATCGTTTTTGATATTTTCAGACTTTTTATTTTCTTTTTTTTAATTTTGATATTTTTGCCCACTGCAACCGATAACTGTTTAAAATCTGAGACGATTTTACTCTTGCACTTTTTTTGGTTTTTTAATTAGTTCTCGAGTAATTTACCATCCTTTTAATGACTATACGTTGTGTCTTATGGATAAAAAAAAATAAATTTCGTTTTTCCACATTCCCATACACCTTATTTTATATTTTAGGTGAAATCAATATTTTTTTATATTTCAATATTTTCTGGAATAGCAATTAGTTTTTGAGATATTAATTTTTAAAAAATAAATGTAAATGAAACTAAATACAAATTACACTATACCTTATGGAAAAAAAATACTGATTTTTTTCTAAAAATTTCAACTTCCGGTACACGATAAGCAAATCAGAAACAAAATTTTTTTTATTCTTACACATTTTTCAAGATCTCACTTAAATTTCGAGATACTGATCAGCCTCAGGACCAATTTACGTTTTGTCTTATGGAAAAATATTTTTTCTTTTTTTTAAATATAATTTACAATCACTGCATTCTATAGCCTATCCAAAATAAAAAGTTTTTTTATCTTGAACTTTTTCTCGTATCATTTTAAATAAGCGAAAAAAAAAAAAACGATTGAATATTTTTTTTTGCATTTTCGTTTCGTCTTATGAGGAAAAAATCTAATTTTTTTTTTATGTATGTATCGGCCTACACCGATCAATAACAAAAAAAAATTAAAAATTTTTTTACTCTCGGACTTTTTTTAATATCATTTCAAATTTGGAAAAAAAATTGAATTCAAAAATGTATCACCCGTATCATTCATGTATATAAAGAAAAAATTAAAACACAAATATTAAATTTTTCAATATGCTATCGGATAGAAAAACGAAAAAAAACGATATTTATTCTTTCCTATTTTTCGATATATCACTTAGTTTCTGAAATATTGATCATCTTCAGGAAATTTCTACGTATGTAAAGTACAATAGGAACTCAGCAAAATCGAAACCGAATACTTTTTTAAATTCTCGTGGTAAATGGATTTTTCTCAAAAATCAGTTTTTTGCTTATAAATCGAAAACGATACGAATTACAAAAAAATTTATACTTGTGACATTTAAAGGCAAAAACAAAATACACCCTTTGACACTTTGCGTTTGAGGATACAGTGGTCCGTTTAATAGTTATAGACCAAAAACTGAAAATTAGTTTTTGGCCGATATTTCACAAACGAAATGGATTAGACGAAATCTTTTTTTTTCCGAAAGTACCGATGAATACCTACAAAAAAGGAAGAGCAACTTTTTTTCCTAAAACTTATAGGAACTGAGCAAATCGAAAATCAAACTTTTTAATTTTCAATCGATGGTTATTTTGGCCATTTCGGACCAAACTCGCCATGTGCCACGAAATAACGTATAAAGGGGTTTTTCGATACGCAAAAGTCGTTTTTGATATTTTCAGACCCATCAGAGTAACATATTTCGAGATACAGCTCTTCCTCAGGATCGTTTTGCATTACGTCTTATGGAAATTTTTTTTTTTTTTAATATTTTGATCTTTTTGCCCACTGCAACCGATAACTTTTCAAAATCTGAGATATTTTTACTCTTGCACCTTTTTTGGTTTTTTAATTAGTTTTCAAGTAATTTACCATCTTTAAAATGATTATACGTTGCGTCTTATGGATAGTAAAAAATAAATTTCGTTTTTCCACATTCCCATACACCTTATTTTATATTTTAGGTAAAATCAATAATTTTTTATATTTCAACATTTTCTGGAATAGCAATTAGTTTTTTGAGATATTAATTTTTAAAAAATAAATGTAAATGAAATTAAATACAAATTACATTATACCTTATGGAAAAAAAAATACTGATTTTTTTCTAAAAATTTCAACTTCCGGTACACGATAAGCAAATGAGAAACAAAATTTTTTTTATTCTTACACATTTTTCAAGATCTCACTTAAATTTCGAGATACTGATCAGCCTCAGGACCAATTTACGTTTTGTCTTATGGAAAAATATTTTTTCTTTTCTTTAAATATAATTTACAATCACTGCATTCTATAGCCTATCCAAAATAAAAAGTTTTCTTAAACTTTTTCTTTCATTTTTTTTTTATATATCTATCGGCCTACACCGATCGATAATAAAAAAAAATTAAAAATTTTTTTACTCTCGGACTTTTTTTAATATCATTTCAAATTTGGGAAAAAAATAGAATTGAAAAATGTATCACCCGTATCATTCATGTATATATAGAAAAAATCAAAACACAAATATTAAATTTTTCGATATGCTATCGGATAGAAAAACGAAAAAAAAACGATATTTATTCTTTCCTATTTTTCGATATATCACTTAGTTTCTGAAATATTGATCATCTTCAGGAAATTTCTACGTATGTAAAGTACAATAGGAACGCAGCAAAATCGAAACCGAATACTTTTTTAAATTCTCGTGGTCGAACATAATAATATACCGTAATAAAATTTTGCAAAAAAAAAAATTAAATTTTTCGGCTGAAAAAATCCCTTTGGATTTTTCTCAAAAATCAGTTTTTTGCTTATAAATCGAAAACGATACGAATTACAAAAAAAATTATACTTGTGATATTTAAAGGCAAAAAGAAAATACACACTTTGACACTTTGCGTTTGAGGATACAGTGGTCCGTTTAATAGTTATAGGCCAAAAACTGAAAATTAGTTTTTGGCCGATATTTCACAAACGAAATGGATTAGACGAAATCTCAATTTTTTTTCCGAAAGTACCGATGAATACCTACAAAAAAGGAAGAGCAACTTTTTTTCCTAAAACTTATAGGAACTGAGCAAATCGAAAATCAAACTTTTTAATTTTCAATCGATGGTTATTTTGGCCATTTCGCCAAACTGCGCTGCGCCACGAAATAACGTATAAGGGGGTTTTTCGATACGCAAAAATCGTTTTTGATATTTTCAAAGGCATCAAAGTAACATATTTCGAGATATAGACCTTCCTCAGGATCGTTTTGCATTACGTCTTATGGAATTTTTTTTTTTTTTTAATATTTTGATCTTTTTGCCCACTGCAACCGATAACTTTTCAAAATCTGAGATATTTTTACTCTTGCACCTTTTTTGGTTTTTTAATTAGTTTTCAAGTAATTTACCATCTTTAAAATGACTATACGTTGCGTCTTATGGATAATAAAAAATAAATTTCGTTTTTCCACATTTCCATACCCCTTATTTTATATTTTAGGTAAAATCAATATTTTTTTATATTTCAACATTTTCTGGAATAGCAATTAGTTTTTGAGATATTAATTTTTAAAAAATAAATGTAAATGAAACTAAATACAAATTACACTATACCTTATGGAAAAAAATACTGATTTTTTTCTAAAAATTTCAACTTCCGGTACACGATAAGCAAATGAGAAACAAAATTTTTTTTATTCTTACACATTTTTCAAAACCTCACCTAAATTTCGAGATACTGATCAGCCTCAGGACCAATTTACGTTTTGTCTTATGGAAAAATATTTTTTCTTTTTTTTAAATATAATTTACAATCAGTGAATTCTATAGCCTATCCAAAATAAAAAATTTTTTTATCTTGACCTTTTTCTCGTATCATTTTAAATAAGCGAAAAAAAAAACGATTGAATATTTTTTTTTGCATTTTCGTTTCGTCTTATGAGGAAAAAATCTAATTTTTTTTTATGTATGTATCGGCCTACACCGATCGATAACAAAAAAAAATTAAAAATTTTTTTACTCTCGGACTTTTTTTAATATCATTTCAAATTTGGAAAAAAAATTGAATTGAAAAATGTATCACCCGTATCATTCATGTATATAAAGAAAAAATTAAAACACAAATATTAAATTTTTCAATATGCTATCGGATAGAAAAACGAAAAAAAAACGATATTTATTCTTTCCTATTTTTCGATATATCGCTTAGTTTCTGAAATATTGATCATCTTCAGGAAATTTCTACGTATATAAAGTACAATAGGAACGCAGCAAAATCGAAACCGAATACTTTTTTAAATTCTCGTGGTCGAACATAATAATATACCGTTTAAAATTTTGCAAAAAAAAAATTAAATTTTTCGGCTGAAAAAATCGACAAAAATCAGTTTTTTGCTTATAAATCGAAAACGATACGAATTACAAAAAAATTTATACTTGTGACATTTAAAGGCAAAAAGAAAATACACCCTTGACACTTTACGTTTGAGGATACAGTGGTCCGTTTAATAGTTATAGGCCAAAAACTGAAAATTAGTTTTTGGCCGATATTTCACAAACGAAATGGATTAGACGAAATCTCAATTTTTTTTCCGAAAAAACCGATAAATACCTACAAAAAAGGAAGAGCAACTTTTTTTCCTAAAACTTATAGGAACTGAGCAAATCGAAAATCAAACTTTTTAATTTTCAATCGATGGTTATTTTGGCCATTTCGGACCAAACTCGCGATGCCTACGAAATAACGTATAAGGGGGTTTTTCGATACGCAAAAATCGTTTTTGATATTTTCAAAATCAGAGTAACATATTTCGAGATATAGACCTTCCTCAGGATCGTTTTGCATTACGTCTTATGGAAATTTTTTTTTTTTAAATTTTGATATTTTTGCCCACTGCAACCGATAACTGTTTAAAATCTGAGACGATTTTTACTCTTGCACTTTTTTTGGTTTTTTAATTAGTTTTCGAGTAATTTACCATCTTTAAAATGACTATACGTTGCGTCTTATGGATAAAAAAAAATAAATTTCGTTTTTCCACATTCCCATACACCTTATTTTATATTTTAGGTAAAATCAATATTTTTTTATATTTCAACATTTTCTGGAATAGCAATTAGTTTTTGAGATATTAATTTTTAAAAAATAAATGTAAATGAAACTAAATACAAATTACATTATACCTTATGGAAAAAAAATACTGATTTTTTTCTAAAAATTTCAACTTCCGGTACACGATAAGCAAATGAGAAACAAAATTTTTTTTATTCTTACACATTTTTCAAGATCTCACTTAAATTTCGAGATACTGATCAGCCTCAGGACCAATTTACGTTTTGTCTTATGGAAAAATATTTTTTCTTTTTTTTAAATATAATTTACAATCACTGCATTCTATAGCCTATCCAAAATAAAAAGTTTTTTTATCTTGAACTTTTTCTCGTATCATTTTAAATAAGCGAAAAAAAAAAACGATTGAATATTTTTTTTTGCATTTTCGTTTCGTCTTATGAGGAAAAAATCTAATTTTTTTTTTATGTATGTATCGGCCTACACCGATCGATAATAAAAAAAAATTAAAAATTTTTTTACTCTCGGACTTTTTTTAATATCATTTCAAATTTCAAAAAAAATAGAATTCAAAAATGTATCACCCGTATCATTCATGTATATAAAGAAAAAATTAAAACACAAATATTAAATTTTTCAATATGCTATCGGATAAAAAAACGAAAAAAAAACGATATTTATTCTTTCCTATTTTTCGATATATCACTTAGTTTCTGAAATATTGATCATCTTCAGGAAATTTCTACGTATGTAAAGTACAATAGGAACGCAGCAAAATCGAAACCGAATACTTTTTTAAATTCTCGTGGACGAACATAATAATATACCGTAATAAAATTTTGCAAAAAAAAAAATTAAATTTTTCGGCTGAAAAAATCCCTTTGGATTTTTCTCAAAAATCAGTTTTTTGCTTATAAATCGAAAACGATACGAATTACAAAAAAATTTATACTTGTGATATTTAAAGGCAAAAAGAAAATACACACTTTGACACTTTGCGTTTGAGGATACAGTGGTCCGTTTAATAGTTATAGACCAAAAACCGAAAATTAGTTTTTGGCCGATATTTCACAAACGAAATGGATTAGACGAAATCTCAATTTTTTTTCCGAAAGTACCGATGAATACCTACAAAAAAGGAAGAGCAACTTTTTTTCCTAAAACTTATAGGAACTGAGCAAATCGAAAATCAAACTTTTTAATTTTCAATCGATGGTTATTTTGGCCATTTCGGACCAAACTCGCGATGTGCCACGAAATAACGTATAAGGGGGTTTTTCGATACGCAAAAATCGTTTTTGATATTTTCAGACCCATCAGAGTAACATATTTCGAGATACAGCTCTTCCTCAGGATCGTTTTGCATTACGTCTTATGGAAATTTTTTTTTTTTAAATATTTTGATATTTTTACCTACTGCAACCGATAACTGTTCAAAATCCGAGACATTTTTACTCTTGCACTTTTTTTGGTTTTTCGATTAATTTTCGAAATATTTACCATCATTTTATTCTCTTTTATTGTGGATTTCATATTAATTCTCTTTTCTTGAACATCTCAAAGCGTAGAAACTTTTTCACCCCTTGAAATTTTTCGATATTTTGACTTTTAATTTTTATTATTATTTATTATTTTTTTTTTAATTTTTAATTTTCATGTTTTTAGATACAACTCGACACGCAAAAACGTTTTTACTCTTCGAAATTTTTCGATATTTTTACTTTCATTTTTTTTTTGAAATTTATATTATTTTTTTTTTCTTTATTTTATTTTTTTTTCTCGAACCTCGCGGCAAGTAGAAACTTTTTCACCCCTTGAAATTTTTCGATTTTCCTACTTTTATAATTTTTTAATTTTTATTTTATTATTTTTAATTTTTAATTTTTTTTTTTTTAGAGACTTCTCGACACGCAAAAACGTTTTTACTCTTCGAAATTTTTCGAAATTTTTACTTTTTATTTTTTATATATTTTATGATATTTTTTTTTTCTTTATTTAAATTTTTTTTCTCAGACCTCTCGACACGTAGAAACTTTTTCACCCCTTGAAATTTTTCGATTTTTTTACTTTTAAATTTTTTTCATTTTTATGTTATTTTTTTTAATTTTTAATTTTTTTTTTTTTTTTTTTTAAATTTTTTTTTTTTTTTTTTTTTTTTTTTTTTTTTTTTTGTTTTTTTTTTTTTTTTTTTTTTTTTTTTTTTTTTTTTTTATTTTTATTTTTTTTTTTTTTCCGAAATTTTTCGACATCTCGGGACGTAGAAACTTTTCCGCCCCTCGAAATTTTTCGATATCTTTTAACTTTTATTTTTACCGTTTTTTTATAATTTTTTTTTTAATTTTTTTTTCATCCTCCCATACTTACTTTTTAATTTCCTACAAAACATACCCCTCGACTTTTTTCGATTGGACGCAAAAAAAAAAACAAAATGGCGGCTGCGTCGCCATCTTTGGTCCGACCACCCCGGTATTCTAATATTTTCCGTTTGGTCTGCGACCTTGCCCGTCACGAAAATTTCATCGTCGTACGATGTCGTTTGACCCCAAGCTCATGTTCGTCGTTGACGGGTGTAGATAGACAAGCGACACGTGTAGGGTCTCGAAGTTTATAGTTGTCTTTTGTATAAGATCGATTGGGAACCTTTAAAGTCCTTTGGATCGTCAAGTTTTTCGAAACGGGTAAAAATATACCAGTTTAATTGGTTGCGCCATACGGCGCAACTGAGCGACGCGTATCACTTTTTTTGTGGCGCCTCCGGCGCCATTTTACTATTTTTCGTTACTGGAAAAAAATTTTTTTTTTACATTTTCGTTTGGTCTTATGGAGAAAAAATCTAATTTTTTTTTATGCACGTATTCGCCTACACCGATCGATAATAAAAAAAAATTAAAAATTTTTTTGCTCTCGGACTTTTTTTAATATCTCGTCAAGTTTCAAAGAAAAATGAAGTTGAAAAATGGTCGACTCGTATCATTCATGTATGTATTACGGGGAAAAAATATTGATTTTTATCTAAAAATTCCAATTTCTGGTACACGGTAAGTAAATGAGAAACTAAATTTTTTTTATTCTTACACATTTTTCAAGATCTCACTTAAATTTCGAAATACTAATCATCCTCAGGATCAATTTACGTTGTGTCTTATGGAGATATTTTTTTTTTTTTAAATATAATTTACAATCACCGCATTGTATAGCCTATCCAAAATAAAAAGTTTTTTTATCTTGAACTTTTTCTCGTATCGTTTTGAATAAGCGAAAAAAAAATGACGTTTTAATATTTTTTTTTGTATTTTCGTTTCGTCTTATGAGGAAAAAATCTAATTTTTTTTTTATGGATGTATCGGCCTACACCGATCGATAATAAAAAAAAATTAAAAATTTTTTTACTCTCGGACTTTTTTTAATATCTCGTCAAGTTTCGGAAAAAAATAGAATTAAAAAATGTATCACCCGTATCATTCATGTATATAAAGGAAAAATCAAAACACAAAAATTAAATTTTTCAATATGCTATCGGATAAAAAAACTTTATTTATTCTTTCCTATTTTTCGATATATCACTTAGTTTCCGAAATATTGATCATCATCAGGAAATTTCTACGTATGTAAAGTACAATAGAAACACAGTAAAATCGAAATCGAATACTTTTTTAAAATCTCGTGGTCGAATATAATAATATACCGTAATAAAATTTTGGAAAAAAAATTAAATTTTTCGGCTGAAAAAATCGACAGGGGTACCCCTTTGGATTTTTCTCAAAAATCAGTTTTTTGCTTATAAATCGAAAACGATACGAATTACAAAAAAATTTATACTTGTGACATTTAAAGGCAAAAAGAAAATATACACTCTGACACTTTACGTTTGAGGATACACTGGTCCGTTTAATAGTTATAGGCCAAAAACTGAAAATTAGTTTTTGGCCGATATTTCACAAACGAAATGGATTAGACGAAATCTCAATTTTTTTTCCGAAAAAACCGATAAATACCTACAAAAAAGGAAGAGCAACTTTTTTTCCTAAAACTTATAGGAACTGAGCAAATCGAAAATCAAACTTTTTAATTTTCAATCGATGGTTATTTTGGCCATTTCGGACCAAACTCGCAATGCGCTACGAAATAACGTATAAGGGGGTTTTTCGATACGCAAAAATCGTTTTTGATATTTTCAAAGGCATCAGAGTAACATGTTTCGAGATATAGACCTTCCTCAGGATCGTTTTGCATTACGTCTTATGGAAATTTTTTTCTTTTTTTTAATTTTGATATTTTTGCCTACTGCAATCGATAACTGTTTAAGATCTGAGACGATTTTACTCTTGCACTTTTTTTGGTTTTTTAATTAGTTCTCGAGTAATTTACCATCCTTTTAATGACTATACGTTGTGTCTTATGGATAAAAAAAAATAAATTTCGTTTTTCCACATTCCCATACACCTTATTTTATATTTTAGGTGAAATCAATATTTTTTTATATTTCAATATTTTCTGGAATAGCAATTAGTTTTTGAGATATTAATTTTTAAAAAATAAATGTAAATGAAACTAAATACAAATTACACTATACCTTATGGAAAAAAAATACTGATTTTTTTCTAAAAATTTCAACTTCCGGTACACGATAAGCAAATGAGAAACAAAATATTTTTTATTCTTACACATTTTTCAAGATCTCACTTAAATTTCGAGATACTGATCAGCCTCAGGACCAATTTACGTTTTGTCTTATGAAAAAATATTTTTTCTTTTTTTTAAATATAATTTACAATCACTGCATTCTATAGTCTATCCAAAACAAAAAGTTTTTTTATCTTGAACTTTTTCTCGTATCATTTGAAATAAGCGAAAAAAAAAATGACGATTGAATTTTTTTTTTTGCATTTTCGTTTCGTCTTATGAGGAAAAAATCTAAATTTTTTTTTATGTATGTACCGGCCTACACCGATCGATAATAAAAAAAAATTAAAAATTTTTTTACTCTCGGACTTTTTTTAATATCTCGTCAAGTTTCAAAGAAAAATGAAGTTGAAAAATGGTCGACTCGTATCATTCATGTATGTATTACGGGGAAAAAATATTGATTTTTTTCTAAAAATTCCAATTTCTGGTACACGGTAAGTAAATGAGAAACTAAATTTTTTTTACTCCTACACTTTTTTCAAGATCTCACTTAAATTTCGAGATACTAATCATCCTCAGGATCAATTTACGTTGTGTCTTATGGAGATATTTTTTTTTTTTTTTAAATATAATTTACAATCACCGCAATGTATAGCCTATTCAAAATAAAAAGTTTTTTTATCTTGAACTTTTTCTCGTATCATTTTAAATAAGCGAAAAAAAAATGACGATATCGGCCTATACCGATCGATAATAAAAAAAAATTAAAAATTTTTTTACTCTCGGACTTTTATCATATCATTTCAAATTTGGAAAAAAAATAGAATTGAAAAATGTATCACCCGTATCATTCATGTATATAAAGAAAAAATTAAAACACAAATATTAAATTTTTCAATATGCTATCGGATAGAAAAACGAAAAAAAAAACGATATTTATTCTTTCCTATTTTTCGATATATCACTTAGTTTCTGAAATATTGATCATCTTCAGGAAATTTCTACGTATGTAAAGTACAATAGGAACGCAGCAAAATCGAAACGGAATACTTTTTTAAATTCTCGTGGTCGAACATAATAATATACCGTAATAAAATTTTGCAAAAAAAAAATTAAATTTTTCGGCTGAAAAAATCGACAGGGGTACGTACCCCTTTGGATTTTTCTCAAAAATCAGTTTTTTGCTTATAAATCGAAAACGATACGAATTACAAAAAAATTTATACTTGTGATATTTAAAGGCAAAAAGAAAATACACCCTTTGACACTTTGCGTTTGATGATACAGTGGTCCGTTTAATAGTTATAGGCCAAAAACTGAAAATTAGTTTTTGGCCGATATTTCACAAACGAAATGGATTAGACGAAATCTCAATTTTTTTTCCGAAAGTACCGATGAATACCTACAAAAAAGGAAGAGCAACTTTTTTTCCTAAAACTTATAGGAACTGAGCAAATCGAAAATCAAACTTTTTAATTTTCAATCGATGGTTATTTTGGCCATTTCGGACCAAACTCGCGATGGGCCACGAAATAACGTATAAGGGGGTTTTTCGATACGCAAAAATCGTTTTTGATATTTTCAAAGGCATCAGAGTAACATATTTCGAGATATAGACCTTCCTCAGGATCGTTTTGCATTACGTCTTATGAAAATTTTTTTTTTTTAAATATTTTGATATTTTTGCCCACTGCAACCGATAACTGTTCAAAATCTGAGATATTTTTACTCTTGCACCTTTTTTGGTTTTTTAATTAGTTTTCAAGTAATTTACCATCTTTAAAATGACTATACGTTGCGTCTTATGGATAATAAAAAATAAATTTCGTTTTTCCACATTTCCATACCCCTTATTTTATATTTTAGGTAAAATCAATATTTTTTTATATTTCAACATTTTCTGGAATAGCAATTAGTTTTTGAGATATTAATTTTTAAAAAATAAATGTAAGTGAAACTAAATACAAATTACATTATACCTTATGGAAAAAAAATACTGATTTTTTTCTAAAAATTTCAACTTCCGGTACACGATAAGCAAATGAGAAACAAAATTTTTTTTATTCTTACACATTTTTCAAAACCTCACCTAAATTTCGAGATACTGATCAGCCTCAGGACCAATTTACGTTTTGTCTTATGGAAAAATATTTTTTCTTTTTTTTAAATATAATTTACAATCACTGCATTCTATAGCCTATCCAAAATAAAAAGTTTTTTATCTTGAACTTTTTCTCGTATCATTTTAAATAAGCGAAAAAAAAAAAACGATTGAATATTTTTTTTTGCATTTTCGTTTCGTCTTATGAGGAAAAAATCTAATTTTTTTTTTATGTATGTATCGGCCTACACCGATCAATAACAAAAAAAAATTAAAAATTTTTTTACTCTCGGACTTTTTTTAATATCATTTCAAATTTGGAAAAAAAATTGAATTCAAAAATGTATCACCCGTATCATTCATGTATATAAAGAAAAAATTAAAACACAAATATTAAATTTTTCAATATGCTATCGGATAGAAAAACGAAAAAAAACGATATTTATTCTTTCCTATTTTTCGATATATCACTTAGTTTCTGAAATATTGATCATCTTCAGGAAATTTCTACGTATGTAAAGTACAATAGGAACGCAGCAAAATCGAAACCGAATACTTTTTTAAATTCTCGTGGTACCCCTTTGGATTTTTCTCAAAAATCAGTTTTTTGCTTATAAATCGAAAACGATACGAATTACAAAAAAATTTATACTTGTGACATTTAAAGGCAAAAAGAAAATATACACTCTGACACTTTACGTTTGAGGATACACTGGTCCGTTTAATAGTTATAGGCCAAAAACTGAAAATTAGTTTTTGGCCGATATTTCACAAACGAAATGGATTAGACGAAATCTCAATTTTTTTTCCGAAAAAACCGATAAATACCTACAAAAAAGGAAGAGCAACTTTTTTTCCTAAAACTTATAGGAACTGAGCAAATCGAAAATCAAACTTTTTAATTTTCAATCGATGGTTATTTTGGCCATTTCGGACCAAACTCGCAATGCGCTACGAAATAACGTATAAGGGGGTTTTTCGATACGCAAAAATCGTTTTTGATATTTTCAAA
>JAUTXW010005288.1:27500-50000 GCA_030620095.1 Kuschelorhynchus macadamiae | reverse complement strand
ACAGATTCGCGAAGATGAAGGAGCGGAAACGCGCGAACGCTTTCCGTCTCACGACAGCCTCGTGTCTACAACGAGACGCGAATGAATTTCTCCCTTCGACCTTTCGAGTTTCTCAGGTTTACCCCTAAACGGTTTCACGTACTCTTGAACTCTCTCTTCAAAGTGCTTTTCAACTTTCCCTCACGGTACTTGTTCGCTATCGGTCTCGTGGTCATATTTAGCCTTAGATGGAGTTTACCACCCACTTAGGGCTGCACTCTCAAGCAACCCGACTCTGAGGAGAGATCCTCCCGCGATCGGCAGCGGTCACTACGGGCCTGGCACCCTCTATGGGCTGTGGCCCCGTTCAAGAAGGACTTGGACGCACCGCACGATCTCGGGATAATGGACCCTCCCGAACACCACATTTCCCGGCGCCCGGTATCGGCCGCGGGATTCGGTGCTGGCTCTTCCCTGTTCGCTCGCAGCTACTGAGGGAATCCTAGTTAGTTTCTTTTCCTCCGCTTAGTAATATGCTTAAATTCAGCGGGTAGTCTCACCTGCTCTGAGGTCGCTAAGCGATAAAATGAAATAAAGACGATCGCATAAACACGAAGAAGTGTTTTCGATGCAAGAGTGCGATTAGAATAAAATCACCGTTATGCACAACACGATCAGACGTCGATTTCCGGATTTTTTTTTTCATACGAAAATATCGGACACGACGATCGTTTAACTTGTGTTTCGGTGATTTCGCACTACTGTGCTTACACGTCGACGGCGATCGTACAATTTCTTTCCTCTAACGTTCACCACCACCTTACCTTTTTTACGAGGGGGGGCAACTAGTGTACGTAGGAACGCTCTCGCGTTTTAAGATGTCGCTCCTGTATATTTTTTAAATATAAATACAAGAAGCGTATAACATCCAAGTCGCTCTGACGCGACGACGGTGTTAAAATTTATCACCGCCGAAGCCGAGCAGTCTTTAAAGTCGAAACGACCCTCAGCCAGGAGTGGTCCGGGAACAGAATCCGAGGACCGCAATGTGCGTTCGAAATGTCGATGTTCATGTGTCCTGCAGTTCACAAGTTGACGCGCAATTAGCTGCGTTCTTCATCGACCCACGAGCCAAGTGATCCACCGTTTAGGGTAATCTTTTATTTAGTTAAACGCGCGTGTCTTTTTCTCTGTCTGCCGCGTACGAATAACGCGGTGACTAAGAAAACGACTATCGCTAACGTTAAATATTTAAAAGGTTTGTGTTTATAAACGCTTCTTTCCAATTATAATATGATATGATATGATTTTATTAACATAATCAATCATTGTCACAGAATGACGAGTACCCCGTGAACGAACTTAACACTTACACCTCTATCGTTTTTAGTTTTAGAACAAACGCGAGGTGTGTGTTTTGTGATTTCGTAAATAAGGGTGCTGCTGTCTCATTGGATGAGCGCCTATATTTTCGATTATATACATACTGTTCGTCTGGAGGACGTGTTTTTTTTATGTTTCATATTTAAGCACACAGACGTAGCTAACATCTATTCCTTCTTTTTTGTGTAAACAAGTATACCCCTCTAAGTAGGAGAGATGTTTTTGTACTCGGTACCTAATATGAAAAACACGTCTCTTTCCGTAACGGTGGGCGAAAATCTTTGAATAACCATCGAGCACTTCTCCATCAATCGATTGGAGTTTAAGAGCCCTTAAGACGAAGGATTAGGAAACGAGTATTTCCAAATTTCGACGTCTAGGTACCCACTGCGATCGTATACCACGTCCATTTTATTTTCTTTTTTAATACATATTTATATATATATATATATAAATATATGTGTCGAAAAAGAAAATGGCAGGCCGATCCGTTCGGAATATCACGTCTCGATCGATATATATATATAGCAACTTCTGTTGTATACGAGAAACGTGAAACTCTCCAGACTTATTTATACCACGCTCTACGACAACTAGCACAACCGGCGTCGTCCAAACGTTAAAGTTAAACTTAATTAACCAACTGAATGACGAACAGACACGGGGTTTGCCATCGAGATGCGTTCGTTGTCTAGGTCGACTATTCGTTATATAATATCGCGTCTTTTTCGACAGAAAGACAAATTCATCGAGGACGAGATCAGTTTCGTACGTGCTTTGCTACCACCCTTATCGAACGTGCGATCTAGATTTATTTTGTCTATTCGTTAAAGACGAAGACCTAAAATCGTTCGCTCGTTTTTTTTTCGATTTTAATAGCTATGATAGCACACACTCTCGTCGACCACGACGTTTGTTGTATTGTTCTTTCTTTTTTGTCGTAAACGAACTTATTATATAACAGTATAGTACGATAGACAGCTTAGTTCGATAGTTAAAATATTTAACAGACGTGTTTTTTTTGCGTGATCTACTAGAGACACACACACAACACACTGTAATGATCCTTCCGCAGGTTCACCTACGGAAACCTTGTTACGACTTTTACTTCCTCTAAATGATCAAGTTTGGTCATCTTCCCAGACACATCGACGACGCCGAAACGCCATCGCGCATCGGTCCGAAGACCTCACTAAATCATTCAATCGGTAGTAGCGACGGGCGGTGTGTACAAAGGGCAGGGACGTAATCAACGCGAGCTTATGACTCGCGCTTACTGGGAATTCCTCGTTCATGGGGAACAATTGCAAGCCCCAATCCCTAGCACGAAGGAGGTTCAGCGGGTTACCCGGGCCACTCGGCCAGGGAGGACACGCTGATTCCTTCAGTGTAGCGCGCGTGCGGCCCAGAACATCTAAGGGCATCACAGACCTGTTATTGCTCAATCTCGTGCGGCTAGAAGCCGCCTGTCCCTCTAAGAAGAATTGTTTGTACGCCGACAGTAAAAACCACGCACGACAAGGAGTAAACCCCAAGTCGACGGGCCTTTAGGATGTCAAAATACGCCTAGTTAGCAGGCTAGAGTCTCGTTCGTTATCGGAATTAACCAGACAAATCGCTCCACCAACTAAGAACGGCCATGCACCACCACCCACCGAATCAAGAAAGAGCTCTCAATCTGTCAATCCTTCCGGTGTCCGGGCCTGGTGAGGTTTCCCGTGTTGAGTCAAATTAAGCCGCAGGCTCCACTCCTGGTGGTGCCCTTCCGTCAATTCCTTTAAGTTTCAGCTTTGCAACCATACTTCCCCCGGAACCCAAAAGCTTTGGTTTCCCGGAAGCTGCCCGTCGAGTCATCGGAGGAACGTCGACGGATCGCCAGCTGGCATCGTTTATGGTTAGAACTAGGGCGGTATCTGATCGCCTTCGAACCTCTAACTTTCGTTCTTGATCAATGAAAGCGTTTTTGGCAAATGCTTTCGCTTCTGTCCGTCTTGCGACGATCCAAGAATTTCACCTCTAACGTCGCAATACGAATGCCCCCATCCGTTCCTATTAATCATTACCTCGGGGTTCCGAAAACCAACAAAATAGAACCGAGGTCCTATTCCATTATTCCATGCACACAGTATTCAGGCGAAGTTTTAGCCTGCTTTAAGCACTCTAATTTGTTCAAAGTAAACGTGCCGGCCTACCTCGACACTCAATGAAGAGCACCGCGGCAGGATTGAGTTGGGCCGCCCCGAAAGGCTAAGCCCACCGGCAGGACGTCTCGCAACACGCCAGTTAACACCGCGGACGATGAACCGGCGGCGCGAGACACAAATTCGACTACGAGCTTTTTAACCGCAACAACTTTAATATACGCTATTGGAGCTGGAATTACCGCGGCTGCTGGCACCAGACTTGCCCTCCAATTGATCCTCGTTAAAGGGTTTAGAGTGTACTCATTCCGATTACGGGGCCTCGGATGAGTCCCGTATCGTTATTTTTCGTCACTACCTCCCCGTGCCGGGAGTGGGTAATTTGCGCGCCTGCTGCCTTCCTTGGATGTGGTAGCCGTTTCTCAGGCTCCCTCTCCGGAATCGAACCCTGATTCCCCGTTACCCGTTACAACCATGGTAGGCGCAGAACCTACCATCGACAGTTGATAAGGCAGACATTTGAAAGATGCGTCGCCAGTGCGATGACTGTGCGATCAGCGTAAAGTTATTCAGAGTCACCAAGTTGTACGATGACGAGCAAGCCCGCCACCGATTGGTTTTGATCTAATAAAAGCACTCCTTCCGTCTCCGGTCGGAGCTCTGTTTGCATGTATTAGCTCTAGAATTACCACAGTTATCCAAGTAATTGTGGGTACGATCTAAGGAACCATAACTGATTTAATGAGCCTTTCGCGGTTTCACCTTAATATGGCTTGTACTGAGACATGCATGGCTTAATCTTTGAGACAAGCATATGACTACTGGCAGGATCAACCAGGGAGCTGCTTCCGTTGTCGTGTTACTTACTATACGACGAGTAGTGTGTGTGTGCGCGTGCATCGCCGTATAGGCAACAGAGCACACAGCATTCGTCGTCGTCGTCGTCGTAGAACACGACACAGTCCCAGATATAAAACGTAAAACGTTTTATATATCGGAGACGGACGCGAGTCAATGTGCGTGTCTGTGCATCCAGTTGACGGAAAAACCGAACAAGACGCCACGCTGTTAAAACTCGTGTTTGTCCGTGCAAACTCGATATAAAAATGTGGTATCGTACGATTCTCTGCGACGAGAAGTAATGATAACGGCAGAAATAATTACGTTAGTATATCTCCGCACAAGTAAATCGGTTACATCCCACGCTCGTACGAATACATAAAATCGGATTCGACTTTGCAAACGTTTCATTAACTACAATTAGCGTCGCTGTATAACAAACATACATCGTCGCTTCTATTAGCAGCATTGTTCGTTCGCATATAAAACGTCGACCGATGCATAATTTCAAACATTCTCTCGACCCTTCGCTAGATTGAAAGCGACACGGGAATTAAGATTCGTTTTGTTTAAAATATTCTCGCTCGGACTGAAGAGAGTTATCGCATATTTTATGAAAGAGTTCTTACTGAACACGCTTTTTTGTGTAACTACGTTTGGATCGTAACGTCTGGAACGCTCACCGAATCCATAGTATCGCAGTGAAAAGTTTGTCTCGGTCCTTTCGAATATATGAGACTTAAGAGAGATAGATATGTTTTAACCTGTTATCACAAAAATCGCTGTTATACTTCGATTTTAATATAACGACCAACTCCATATCATTTCCGTATTATAAAATTTTAGTAACACACGTCAGTGCATAAGTTTACCTCTTTGAGTGAGTAGTAACAGCACCAATCGCGGTCCTAAATTTTATTACGAAACAAAAAATGGTTAGTCATCAAATATATGCAAAAACGAAATTTACCAGCGTTGTTTTCCTTCAAACAGACACACCATCCCGGCGGAAGAAACTCGTGTCGGCTAGATCTGCTCGACAACCGTCTCTTCACATATAACGGCAACCGAACGGTGCCGTCCATTCGACCGGAGTCACGTAAAACAATATATTTATAACGTATCGTTCGTACGTATGATACTTTCATTGAAAGGGTACTTTATAATCCAATATTTGACACAAAATACTAAGAATGATTTTGAATTTTTAGAAATAGTAAGAGCTCGCATTTTATTGATTTTATTTGAACTGATCCTGTAACGACCATAAAGTTGTCCTTTTATTACTATAAATGCGTAATTGAGTATTTGACCCGAAACCTAAAAATTACTTTGAACTTAATAAAAAATAAAAATATAAGCTCGTATATGACCTTTAAAAATAAAAATATTAACGATTTATAAAAATAGAAATAGTAAATGCACGTACTTGAAATTTAAAAAAAATTATCAATAGTAAAGTAAGGGCATGTGATAGGAATAGTTAGGATTTATAAAATACAAATAGTAGGGGTTCGTAAAAAAAAATAAAAACACGTAAAAATAAAAATAGTAAGGGTTCGGTATTTGGACTTTGAAAAAATTTCTAAAAAATAATCAGTAGTAAAGTAAGGGCATGTAATAGGAATAGTTAGGGTTCATAAAGTTAGACATAGTTGGGGTCCATAAAATAAATGTAGTAGGGGTTCGTAAAAATAGGCATAGTAGGGGTTCATAAAAATGCGAATAGTAGGGGTTCGTAAAAATTCGAATAGTAAGGGTGCGTAAAAATAGGCATAGTAGGGGTTCATAAAAATGCGAAAAGTTGGGGTTCGTAAAAATACGAATAGTAAGGGTTCGTAAAAATAGGCATAGTAGGGGTTCATAAAAATGCGAATAGTAGGGGTTCGTAAAAATTCGAATAGTAAGGGTGCGTAAAAATAGGCATAGTAGGGGTTCATAAAAATGCGAAAAGTTGGGGTTCGTAGAAATACGAATAGTAAGGGTTCGTAAAAATAGGCATAGTAGGGGATCGTAAAATGCGAATAGTAGGGGTTCGTAAAAGTACGAATAGTAAAGGTACGTAAAAACAAATAGTAAAGGCACTTAAAAATAAAAATAGTAAAGGCACGTAAAAATTAAAATAGTAAAGGCACGTAAAAATTAAAATAGTATAGGCACGTAAAAGTTAAAATAGTAAAGGCACGTAAAAGTAAGAATAGTAAGGGTTCGTATTTTATTTTGAAATGATTTTATTATTTAAAGATGTTCATAACATCATCTTTTTACGACTATAAACCAACGAGAGATGAATAAAAATTAAGCAGTTCGTACCACCAATTTCTTACTAGCAAAAGCTGAAAAAGCAATTTCTCAGTTTTTGTATAAATAAAAATAGTAAGCCATTGCTTGCTTTTCGGTATCGTTTAAATAACTGTTAGTTTTGATTTGAACAAACTTGCCTGGAATTTCATTTCACGCTAGTTTAATTTTTGTGAAAAACAGTCAGTAAGATAAAATCTGCAGACAGACAATGATCAGTATAGTGATAATGAATTATACAATTTTCTCGTATGTCGTGCGCCACTATATTATCACAAAATCTTTTTTTCGTGTTTTTCAAAGTTTTGGTGAAATATATAGATCTAAATAATAATTTTATTACGAATAATCCTGCAATAAGTTGTAATGAAAAATTTTAAATTAAAACCGATTTCATATAATTCTAGTCTTTATTTATACTAATTTTATAATGTATTTTTGTTTACACAAACACAAAAATATTTCATTTTTATATGACATGTTAAGTACTGTTGAGCATCAACAGCCGACCAAACCTTTGGAAAGCCCGCTATAGTATGTGAAGCTCAATAAAAAAATTACTGAAATTTCAAATACTTTACTACAGACAGCTGAAATTTTGTGGAATTTGTTTTGCTTTTATAATTTTATATACTTCTACATTGAAATTGACATCTAGCCATTTTGCAATATTACGCAGAACAACATAACAATTTTTCTATTTTACTACTTTGCACTTTATATTACAAGCTCTTTGCAAAAAATATTATAATACTATTTTGAGCAGATGTCGCTGGATTTCTATATCATAAGCTATGGTGCTGTAGCGTAGCCGTCATCCCCTAATAATACATATTTTTTAAAATTCTGTAATCATGCACTGCACTTGTCTGGCCACTGACAATCTATACTTTTCTCCACTAGTTTTCAGAAAATACGTCTCAAGGCACTCGTGACGCTTTTTAAAATTTTCGTTCTTTGTGAATTTCAAGAAATTGCGCAATTTTTAAGACATGCAAACACGACGAATACCATATTAGAACTGCTCGAAACAAGTGTAAGCATGGAGCAGAGTAAACTTGAAGATTTTTAAACGATGACTTATGTAGAACAAGCAATTTCTACTTTTTTAGTACGAGTCTGAAGAAATGCTAAAATAATTGATAAAATCTTTTACTTTAAGAATTTTTTTGAGTAAGAAGCAACCGCTACGTAGGTCAACCAATCACTACAAATTTTATTCATTAAAAGTTATGTATTTGCTAGTACATTTTAGAAAAAAAAAAACTATTTATTTAACTTTTATTCATAATGCTCAATATACAAGTTGGTTGGAAAAATTGGAAGTAATCAAAAACTAACAAAACAGAATAAATATATTATTATTCATTGTCGTAACGGTAAATCTTTCAAAAAATATTTGTGGTTCTCAGAAGAACCGTTTTTTTTTTGTGAGTGAGTATTCTTATTCCTTAGTTCCAAATTCTTTAACCTCCAAAACCATACAAAGTACGTCCTTGACGTTTTAAAGCATAGACGACATCCATGGCGGTGACGGTTTTCCTCTTTGCGTGTTCAGTGTAAGTTACTGCGTCTCTGATTACGTTTTCCAAAAACACTTTTAACACACCTCGAGTTTCTTCATAAATCAAACCGGAGATACGCTTAACTCCTCCCCGTCTGGCCAATCTTCTGATTGCTGGTTTAGTAATTCCTTGGATATTGTCACGAAGAACTTTGCGATGACGTTTGGCGCCACCTTTTCCCAGACCTTTGCCTCCTTTGCCTCTACCGGTCATTTTGTCGTTATTCAAGTTAACTTACGTAAACACTGATGCTCGGATTAGAGTCGGTGCTAGTTTTGTTAAGTTTTTAGGCCCCGCCCCCTGTGTCTCTTACGGACCAATAGCAAGAGGGCGGGACCTAACAAAACTGGGCATCGAGTAGATAGAACTATCATTTTCGCAAATAACTTTGAACTGCTCGTGTTAATTAATTTGTGTTTTGTTTTCTTAATATGGCCCGTACAAAGCAAACCGCGCGTAAATCTACAGGAGGGAAGGCACCAAGGAAGCAATTGGCGACCAAAGCAGCACGTAAAAGTGCACCAGCCACTGGAGGAGTAAAAAAACCACATCGTTATAGACCTGGAACTGTAGCTCTTCGTGAAATTCGCCGTTATCAAAAAAGTACTGAACTGTTGATCAGGAAATTGCCCTTTCAGCGATTAGTTCGTGAAATCGCACAGGATTTCAAAACCGATTTGCGTTTCCAGAGTTCAGCAGTAATGGCCCTTCAAGAAGCTAGTGAGGCTTATTTGGTTGGACTTTTTGAGGACACAAACCTTTGCGCTATTCACGCTAAACGTGTAACCATAATGCCGAAAGATATTCAATTGGCTAGAAGAATTAGGGGAGAACGTGCTTAAATTATCCACTAGATATCTACTAAAAAACGGTTCTTTTTAGAACCAAAAATTAAAAAAAAAAAATCGTTAACTGCAAATAAACGTATATCGTAGAATGGTATATATAATGCTTACTAACTAATGGAGAAATAAATAACACAACAATAATTATTAAAACAACTTTTATTTTTTTTCTGCACCATACCGCCTGATACTGATTAATTCTGTTGGTGTAGAAATATATTGTTTTAGCAGACTGCCTTATAGATTAATGATGATAGCTGTCTATTGAACGCTTTTGTGCATTAGTTGAATGGTTATTCTTATACCACACTTAGAAAGCGAATGCTTCTGTACCAATTATTAGATAAATATTTCGAAACAAGAGGTACAATAAATATTATATTTAGCGGTAACTAAACAATTTATCCTTCTTTTTCATTTCGTGGCTCTGAAAAGAGCCGTTTTTTTTTTTAAAGTAAAGTATTTTCAGGCACCGAAAGTAAATAAAACTCAATATATTTTCATCGGTCCTGCTTTTCAGAACGAAATACAATTAGTTTTTAATAGTTACAAACACAATTATTATTTTTTTTACTCGGCAAAGAAGTACCCGTTAAAATAGATTTAATTCGTAAAATATGCTACATACTTAACATTTTTCATGAGAAAAAGTTTATCTAATAGTATTAGAACATGTTTGTTTTTACATGCACAACACAATGCTCTACGAATTTATTTATTCCTTGCTAGAAAACATTTTAGATGCAAATTTTCAAATTCAAAACGAAATTACATCATTAACAAAGATTTCTTCTATATATAATTGGTGGTCCTGAAAAGGACCGTTTTTTTTATCTTATTTTTCTACTTTAGAGAAGATTTATTTGGAGCTAGTATATTTTGTAACGGCTTTGGTGCCCTCACTCACTGCGTGCTTCGCCAATTCTCCTGGTAATAAAAGACGAACAGCAGTCTGAATTTCCCTGCTAGTTATTGTAGATCTCTTATTGTAATGAGCTAAACGAGATGCTTCAGCGGCGATTCTCTCAAAAATATCGTTGACAAATGAGTTCATAATTGACATAGCTTTGCTGGAAATTCCAGTATCTGGGTGTACTTGCTTTAAAACTTTGTAGATGTAAATTGCGTAGCTCTCTTTCCTCTTGCGCTTCTTTTTCTTGTCGCTTTTGGAAATGTTTTTCTGGGCTTTTCCGGCCTTTTTGGCTGCTTTGCCGCTGGTCTTCGGTGGCATGATGAGTTAAACACGAAAAATATATATATATGGAACGTTCACGTCAACGATCGAAATATAAATAACGCCGCGCAGCTATTATTCGAGTTAATTTATCTGGCGAGCAAGTCCCTTAACAAGCCCCGCCCCCTGCACGTTAAGTGAACAAAGCTTTCTGATTGGTTCTCGACTCTAATATATATTAGTTTCGAATTTAAAAACCGTATCATTGTTCGTAGTGCTTCCGAGTATAACGTTCGCTTTATTTTCAAACAGACCAGTCATAAAAATAGAATAGCCATGTCTGGAAGAGGTAAAGGTGGCAAAGTTAAAGGTAAAGCGAAGTCCCGTTCAAGTCGTGCCGGTCTTCAGTTTCCCGTTGGGCGTATTCATCGTTTGCTTCGTAAAGGAAACTATGCAGAAAGAGTAGGTGCCGGTGCTCCTGTATATTTAGCAGCTGTAATGGAATATTTGGCTGCCGAAGTTTTAGAATTGGCTGGCAATGCTGCAAGAGACAACAAAAAGACACGTATTATCCCCAGACATTTGCAATTGGCCATCAGAAACGACGAAGAACTAAACAAGCTCCTATCTGGTGTTACCATAGCCCAAGGTGGAGTTTTACCAAACATCCAGGCTGTTCTCTTGCCCAAAAAGACCGACAGCAAAACCAAATAAGAACAAAGTCGTGACATGGTCTCAATTTTACGATAAAAAAAAAAACGGTCCTTTTTAGGACCACGAATTGAAAGTAAAAGAAATTTCAATATCGACGATACGAGTGTAACTTGTTTTTTTTTATATAACATAGGTTGCTCGGTCACTGTTATATGCTTCACAGTTTATTATATATGCCTGGATACTATAAAATGCGATTTTCTGTTTGAATATTTTTTGAATTTTCTTTCCTAAAACTACGTCTAAAATTTCACTATTTTTTTTTCGGTACCTAGGAAAAAAAAACCCAATATATTACGACTTACAGATTATTTTCAATCCTACGAAAAATATTTGTTTTTTAATGCAAACTTTTATATGCGGGACATAGAAATCAAATTTACCTAATAATTTTTTATATTTTGTCAGAAAGGGACGGCGGCGGCTTTTCAGGGTGTTTAATAGCAGTTCTAGTCTTATTTTCTTGGACTAATTTTAAACACGACCCAGATTCAAAAAGATACCTAATAACTATTTTATTATAAAAACAATAGCCTATCTTGTTCGGAAATAGGAATTAATATTTTAGAATTATTGCATAAACGATTTTTTTTTCTTTAAAAATTTGTGGTTCTGAAAAGAACCGATTTTCGTTATACATGTGCAAAAACATGCATCGTCAGAATTTGTTTAATAAAAAACAAATTTACTTCTTCTTCTTGGGAGAAGCTGCCTTTTTGGCCTTGGAAGCAGCGGGAGATTTCGCAGTTTTAGGTTTGGGTGCTTTAGGCTTCTTTGTAGGTCCGGCTTTGTTAGATTTCTTTGCTTTAGACGGAGACTTAGCTTTCGATGTAGCAGCCCCAGTGCTTACGACAGATGATCCGGATGGTTTTGCTGGTTTTTTATCGCCTGCAATTTTCTTGACTACTTTTTTTTCTCCAATAGACTTTTTAGTTTTAGGAGACGTCTTCTTGGATGCTTTTGGCTCTGTTTTCTTTAAAGGAGATCTCTTCGTCTTAGTTGGAGATTTCTTTTTGTCGCCTGAACCTTGTTTCGAAGCTGCCGATCCAGAAGCCGGTAGTTTGAACGACCCTGATGCCCCCTTTCCTTTTGTCTGCACAAGAACTCCTGTAGTAACCGCTGATTTCAGATATTTTTTGATAAAAGGTGCGACTTTCTCGGCATCTACCTTGTAGTTAGCTGCGATGTATTTCTTGATGGCTTGTAAAGAAGAACCACCCCGTTCTTTGAGTCCTTTAATGGCGTTGTTAACCATTTCCGACGTAGGAGGATGAGTCGGTTTGGCCCGTGGATTCTTAGGCTTTTTATCCTTTTTAGCTGGTGAACTGGCAGGTGGAGTTGTAGCGACTGGTAAAACTTCGGTGTCGGCCATTTTTATAATTCCGTGGAAGTATGAATATTTAAAAGAAAAACTGAAAATTTACTGACAACGTCGTACGTCCGCTCCGTATCACTACTACACATAAAATAACACGATGCCGAAATTTTCAACATGTGTATATCCGAACGGGCGGACGGAGGACTGAACGGTTCACTCTCGACGCTGCACTTTGCCCGGCTTCGTTTATACCTTTAGCTTGTTAGCCGAGGACTCTTTAATTAACTATTTTTCTTATAAACTATTTAAATATATAACTCGAAGGTGTTTGATTCTATCCTCAGTACTATAGGTTTTACTTTAAAAAAGAAACTGAAGTAAATATATTCCTATAAGTGTTGAAAATGAACCCACAAAGATGAGGCTTTCGGATTTTCCACCAGAATAATTTTGTTTTGAGGTTTTATCTTTCGAAAATTAAGAAAGTTGGTGACTTCAATTTTTAACAGCAATTTGAACAGTGTGTTTTCTACGTAATTTTTTTTATAACTACCGCGTATCTCTTTCCATAGCCAAATAAAAAATTAATAATTGGGACGGTGTCACTACACCTACCAAGAATGTTGCGTCGACAATACGGGCAAGATTTCGTTTCTTTAGTTCCTTAATTATTGTGAAAATCGTACTAGTGACTAGGACAGAACTCGTTCGAGACCAACAGTCAAATAAACGTTAACATGCCTAATTCGAGGACCCTTACATAGCATAAAAAAAAAGTTATGAACGTAACAACTAACGAGACGCTGTTTATATATCGACTGCAAACGACCGCATTAATTTTCAACTAACATTTTAGTTTAAAATTGAAAATACTTTTATTCTTAACCGTGTTAATTCAATAATTTTAACCGTGTTATAATACAATGCATTTCACTTTAAGTTATAATAACGTTATTTACAAAAATAGTTTTGGTAGTCCTCTTTTTTATTTGGGTCGTAAACTGTTTTAATACAATGCATTTCACGTTAAGTTATAATAACGTTATTTACAAAAATAGTTTTGGTTATCCTCTTTTTTATTTGACTTGTAAACTGTTAAGATGATCTTTCCAAAAAAAATCCTGGGCATATAAATTATCTGTAATTCTCGATATTATAATTTTTGCTCGCTAGCCCTGAATAATAAAAAAATATTTGATTAAATTCATACCAAGTTTAAATAAATAACCAAACAAAACGTAACTACGAATGTAGTTATGTGTACGTACCTGCATGTTCTTATAAGAAAATTGTAAAAACATTAATAAATTTTAATTGTAAGTATTATTTTTACTAGCTTACACTGAGCAATAAAAAATGATTAAATTTAAAACAAGCTGAAGTAAGTAAAAAACGGAATAAGAACTACGAACGTAGTTATATGTACGTATCTGCATTAAGTACAATAAAACTTAAAAGTATAGTAACGATATATCTTTTGAAAATTTGATTTGTGGTTCTTAAAAGAACCGTTTTTTTTCCCTCTTCGATGTCATTTTGTTCGGCTTTTAAAGTATTCATTCAACCTCCAAATCCGTACAAGGTACGTCCTTGGCGTTTCAAGGCATAGACCACGTCCATGGCGGTGACGGTTTTCCTTTTGGCGTGTTCAGTATAAGTTACTGCGTCCCTGATGACATTTTCCAAAAACACTTTTAAAACACCGCGAGTTTCTTCATAAATTAAACCGGAAATACGTTTAACTCCTCCTCGTCTGGCCAATCTTCTGATTGCTGGTTTAGTAATTCCTTGGATGTTATCACGAAGAACTTTGCGATGACGTTTGGCGCCACCTTTTCCTAGACCTTTGCCTCCTTTTCCTCTGCCGGTCATTTTTTCGTTTCTATATGTAACTAGCACGAACACAGACTACAGACAACTGCTGCTTTCGCAAGAATTTGCGCCGGTTTTGTTAAGTTTTTAGACCCCGCCCCTTTTTTCTCATTTCGGCCAATGGCGACGAGGCAGGAGCTATCAAAACTGCGCATCGAGTAGATCAGATCATCATTGTCACAGCAAACTTCGTACCATTCGTGTCGTTTGAGTCCAGTGTTTGTGTTGAAAATATGGCTCGTACAAAGCAGACTGCTCGTAAATCTACAGGAGGTAAAGCTCCGAGGAAACAATTGGCGACCAAAGCGGCGCGTAAAAGTGCACCAGCTACTGGAGGAGTAAAGAAACCTCATCGTTACAGACCCGGAACTGTAGCTCTTCGTGAAATTCGTCGATATCAAAAAAGTACAGAGTTGTTGATTAGAAAATTGCCCTTCCAGAGGTTAGTTCGTGAAATCGCACAGGATTTCAAAACCGATTTACGTTTCCAGAGTTCCGCGGTAATGGCCCTTCAAGAAGCTAGTGAGGCTTATTTGGTTGGGCTTTTTGAGGACACCAACCTATGTGCCATTCACGCTAAACGTGTTACTATCATGCCGAAAGATATCCAATTAGCTAGGAGAATTAGGGGAGAACGTGCTTAGTCAACTACATCTGCACTAATATAAGAAAAAAAAAACGGTTCTTTTCAGAACCACAAAAATTACAAAAAAGAAAACGTTACTTAAACATATTTTTTTTTGTTTTGAAGTGTACCGTAGGTAATGTTATATGAGGCGTCATTCGTTTCATTTTGTTACCTAATATGGTAATATATTTAAAAATGTATAATAGTCTCGCGTATTTGTTTCTATTGCGTATTTGATTCTATTGCTAATTTTTCTCATCGCTTAACTTGTAATGTAATCTGTTAGTATTAGAAGAGGGAAAAAAGAAAAGTGAACAGTAATATCGTATATTCGTTTGTATTTAATGTCAGTTTTTATTATAACTTGATCTTTTATTGTTAGGAGAAACAAAAAAAAAAAAGGAAATTTAACTTAAAAAACTAAATACATTTTAGCATAATTGCATTAAAGCACGTACTACAAAATTAATAATGGTCCGTAAGAATGTTTAGTTATTGTAAAAATTACGATTTATCTTTTTTTTAATAGTTGTGGCCCTGAAAAGAGCCGTTTTTTAGTATACACAAGTATACTGATGTTTATTTAGAGCTAGTGTACTTTGTGACTGCCTTTGTGCCTTCACTAACTGCGTGCTTAGCTAATTCACCGGGTAAAAGCAACCTAACGGCCGTCTGAATTTCTCTGCTTGTTATAGTAGATCTCTTGTTATAGTGAGCGAGACGCGATGCTTCGGCAGCGATCCTCTCGAAAATATCGTTGACAAATGAGTTCATAATTGACATAGCTTTGCTAGAAATTCCAGTATCTGGGTGTACTTGCTTCAAAACTTTGTAGATGTAAATTGCGTAGCTCTCTTTCCTCTTGCGCTTCTTTTTCTTGTCGCTCTTGGAAATGTTTTTCTGGGCTTTTCCGGCCTTTTTGGCTGCTTTGCCGCTGGTCTTCGGTGGCATGATGAGTTAAACACGAAAAATATATATATATGGAACGTTCACGTCAACGATCGAAATATAAATAACGCCGCGCCGCTATTATTCGAGTTAATTTATCTGGCGAGCAAGTCCCTTAACAAGCCCCGCCCCCTGCACGTTAAGTGAACAAAGCTTTCTGATTGGTTCTCGACTCTAATATATATTAGTTTCGAATTTAAAAACCGTATCATTGTTCGTAGTGCTTCCGAGTATAACGTTCGCTTTATTTTCAAACAGACCAGTCATAAAAACAGAATAGCCATGTCTGGAAGAGGTAAAGGTGGCAAAGTTAAAGGTAAAGCGAAATCCCGTTCAAGTCGTGCCGGTCTTCAGTTTCCTGTTGGGCGTATTCATCGTTTGCTTCGTAAAGGAAACTATGCAGAGAGGGTAGGTGCCGGTGCTCCCGTATATTTAGCAGCTGTTATGGAATATTTGGCTGCTGAAGTTCTCGAATTGGCAGGAAACGCAGCGAGAGATAACAAAAAAACCCGTATTATTCCCAGACATCTACAGCTAGCTATCAGAAATGATGAAGAATTGAACAAACTTTTGTCCGGAGTTACCATTGCACAAGGTGGAGTTTTACCAAATATTCAGGCTGTTCTTTTGCCTAAAAAGACCGACAGCAAAACTAAATAAGTACCTTAATTAGACAAGGATTAATGGAAAAAAAAAAAATCGGTCCTTTTCAGGACCACAAATTTTAAGAAAAAGGAATTTCAATAATACATTTAGCATTTCAGTTACAGATCGTCATTGTATACTAAAATTTGTGAGGTGCTAATATAAAACGAAATAAATAAATCGTGACGATAATTAGAAAAAGGGCATTAAAAAAAAAAATAAAAATTGGTCATTTTCAGGATTACAAATTTTATCTTAATTCATCAAGTTGTTCGACATAAAATGCCACGAAGAAAGTTTGTAAATTCTTTTATTTCTGCTATGACTCTTTAGATATTGCCAAATATATGTAAATATGTACGTAGTTCTCCTATTTTTGAAATATACGGTATTAGATTAAAAATAGGATTTTTATTATTTTGTTAATTCTAATAGCTGCAAGGAACTATTTGATTAACTTTTGATTTAACCTTATCGGTATTCGAAAGATACGTTTTAACCGTATTACACAATTTTTAGTTCAACCATCTTCGTAGGTATGGGTAAATCCCTGATTTATAGAAGACATTTTTGTGTATTTTACCTATCTTAAATGATAAAAATGGCAAATTTTATATAAAATCAATGACATACCTACCATTTACTTCAGCAGTTTTTTCGAATACTCATTGGAAAAAGCATCTAATTTTGAATAAAATAGACCCCCATTGGGTTGTTATATCTATCCTAGAAATATTTTTAATTTCTTTGTTGATGAATATTTTCATCCCTATTGTGAAGACGCGGCTCTATGCGAACGTTCGAAGAAAAATTAATAACTCGCAAACTATAGATCCTAGTAGATTGTTCAGGCTGGATATGGAATCTGCAAAAAATTCTCCATTAGACTATTAATATCTCGCGAAAAAACTACCGCTTTATTAGTACTTCTTGTGAAATAAAAAGAAAAAATTGTAAATTTTTTTATAAATATTATTATCTTAAAATACAGAGCACCACCTAAGGTCTTCTGTGTGTACTCATTGCGATGAGCATTAAATTCTGAATAGAATAGATCCTCTTAGTTTGTTGTATACATCCCAGAAGTATTTTTAAATTTTCGATTTTGTGTTGATACTGATATTTTTTCAATCCCACGGTGAATGCGTTCTATGCAGAGGTTCGAATAAAAATTCATGACTCGCAAACCATAGATCGCAGGAAATTGTTCGTGCTAGATATGGAATCTCCGGAAAATTCTCCATTAGACTAGTTGTATCTGGCGGAAAAACCGCCCTTTTTAATACTTCTTTATATCTTCGAAAAAAATAAAATAAAAAAATGTTTTCGACTTTATCATCGAATATATTAAAATCTAGAACGTCTAGCGTCTTCTATGGCTTCTCATTGGAAAGAATATTTTATTCTGAATAGAATAGACCATTCTGGATTGTCATATGTATCGTAGAAATATTTTTAGTTTGTCAATTTTCGTTTCCATGCATGTTTTTTACTGGTATGATCTAAATCAGGTCATATCTCCTCCGGAATTAATCTGACAACGTTTTAAAGGCTTTTTTCGAAATCTTCACTATGGAGTCAGTATAATGACCAATTTTGATTAAAGTGGTAGGAAAAAAAAATTCTTTCAAATTTTGAAGGTATAAGTACACGATCGAAAAGTTGAAAATTTTTCAAAGTTTTTGTAGCGACTCGGGAATTCGGTAATAAGGTATCATGAACATTCGAAATTGATCGGAAATATTAGTTTTCACGTAATATTAGAGGAAATATTTTTTTCCTCACATATTATAGTCGGGTGCCCGAAACTATGCAGGAGTTCGGAAAAAAATTCATATCTCGGAAACTAAAGGCCGTAGGAGTTTGTTCGGAGATTTGAAATCTGCGGGAAATTCTTCATCAGATTAATATTAATTCGCGGAAAAACCGCTTCCTTGGTACGTTTTTCGCACTTCGAATAAAAAAATCTGTAAAATTTTTTTTTTTCAACTTTATCACCGAATAACCCAAAACTTAGAGTACCTAGCGTCTTCCGTGAGTATTCATCGTAAAGAGCATCCAATTTTGAATAGAATAGACTTTATCGGATTTTAATATCTATACTATACATATTTTTAATTTTTCAATTTTTGCATTGATGCATGTTCTTTACTCATATGGTCTAATAATAAATCAGGTCTTATCTTCTCGGAAATTATTCTGACGAAGTTTTAAATGCTTTTTTCGAAATCTACATACAATATCGAGTTAGTTTAATCATGATGAAAAATGTTTCATTTCATTATTATTTCACGTTTACTTTGAATTTTTTAAAAAATACTTATCGAAACGTAGAAACTTTTTTGCCTTTCCTTTTTAATTTAATTTTTTCTAATACTTCTCGTAGTCGTAGAAACTTTTTTACCTCTTGAAATTTTTCGATTTATTTTTCGTTTCGTTTTTTTTATTTTTTTTTGTTTTTTATTGTTTTATTTTAATTTTTTTTATCGTTCTGAACTTACTTTTTAATTTCCTACAAAACTTGCCTCTTGACTTTTTTCGATCAGACGAAAAATAAAAAACAAAATGGCGACCTGGGCCACCATCTTCATTCGGATCGGGTCGATCGTAATATGATTTCTTAGTGGTGCCGAACTAAGCCCGACCACGTAAAAAAAAAATTGTCCGATCACGTTTAGCCCCTAGCTCATGTCCGTGGTTAATGTTAAAACAATTAAGTCACACGATCGAAAAGTTGAAAATTTTTCAAAATTTTTGTAGCGACTCGGGAATTCGGTAATAAGGTGTTATGAATATTACAAATCGACCGAAAACACTAGTTTTCTCGTAGTATTATAGGAAATATTTTTTTTCTCACATATATTATATTCGGGTGCTCGAAACTATGCAGGCGTTCGGGAAAAAATTCGTAACTCGGAAACTAAAGGCCGTAGGAGATTGTTCGAGGCAGATTTGAAATCTGCGGGAAATTCTTTATCAGATTAATATTATTTCGCGGAAAAACCGCCTCCTAGGTACGTTTCTCGCACTTCCGAGTAAAAAATCTATAAAAACATTTTTTTTTTTAAACTTTATCACTGAATATCTGAAAACTGAAAGTACCTAGCGTCTTACGTGAGTGTTCATCGTAAAGAGCATTAAATTTTGAATAAAATAGACCATTTTGGAATGTCATATTTATCGTAGAAATATTTTTAGTTTGTAAATTTTCGTTTCCATGCATGTTTTTTACTGGTATGATCTAATAATAAATCAGGTCATATCTCCTCCGGAATTATTCTGACAACGTTTTAAATGCTTTTTTTCGAAATCTTCACCATGGAGTTAATATAACGCCGAATTTTGATAAATGTGGTAGAAAAAAAAATTTCTTAAAATTTTGTTCGAAAAATTGAAAATTTTTCAAAATTTTTGTAGCGAATTCGGTTATAAGATATTATGAACATTCCAAATTGACCGGAAACATTAGTTTTCACGTACTATTGGAGAAAATATTTTTTTTTCAACATATATGTTATATTTGGATGTTAAACCTATGTAGAGGTTCGAAAACAAATTCACGACTTGCAAAATATAGAACGTAGGACATTGTTCGCGCTAAATATGAAATCTGCGGGAAATTCTCCATTAGAAAAATTCGAAAAAAAAAAAAAAAAATGTTTTCTATTCTATCATAGAATATACAAAAATCTAGAGCACCTAGCGTCTTCCCTAGCTACTCATTATAAAGAATATTTAATTCTGAATAGAACAGACCCTATTGAATTCTGCTATTTATCCGAAAAATAATTTTAAATTTTCGATTTTTGTGTCGATGCATGTTTTACATCCCTACAATGAATACGTTCTATGCAGAGGTTCGGAAAAAAAATTCATAACTCGACAACAATAGATCGTAAAAGTTGTTCGGGGCAGATTCGGAATCTGTGAAAAATTCTACATCAGACCAATAATATTTCGCGGAAAAACTGCCTCCTTAGTACGTTTTTTAAACGTTTGTAAAAAAAAAGTATTTTTATTTAACTTTATCACTGAATACCTCAAAAGTTAGAGCACCTAACGTCTTCTGTGAGTATCCGCTGGAAAGAGCATTCAATTTTGAATAGAATAGACTTTATCGGATTCTTATATCTATACTATATATATTTTGAATTTTTCTATTTTTGCATTGATGCATGTTTTTTTACTCATATGGTCTAATAATAAATCAGGTCATATCTCCTCGGAAATTATTCTGACGAAGTTTTAAATGCTTTTTTCGAAATCTACATACACTATCGAGTTAGTTTAATGATGAATTTTGATAAAAATGGTAGAAACAAAATTCTATGTTTCATTTCATTATTATTTCACGTTTATTTTGAATTTTTTTAAAAATACTTCTCGAAACGTAGAAACTTTTTTGCCTTTCTTTTTAATATCATTTTTTCTAATACTTCTCGTAGTAGTCTAGAAACTTTTTTACCTCTTGAAATTTTTCGATTTACTTTTAGTTTCCCTTTTTTAATTTTTTTTGTTTTTTTTTATTGTTTTATTTTATTTTTTATTATCGTTCCGAACTTACTTTTTAATTTCCTACAAAACTTGTCTCTTGACTTTTTTCGATCAGACGAAAAATAAAAACAAAATGGCGACCCGGGCCGCCATCTTGATTCGGATCGGGTCGATCGTAATATGTTTTTTTAGTGGTGCCGAACTAAGCCCGACCACGTAAAAAAAAAAATTGTCCGATCACGTTTAGCCCCTAGCTCATGTTCGTGGTTAATGTTAAAACAATTAAGTACACGATCGAAAAATTGAAAATTTTTCAAAATTTTTGTAGCGACTCGGGAATTCGGTAATAAGGTGTTATGAACATTACAAATTGATCGAAAACACTAGTTTTCCCGTAGTATTACAGGAAATATTTTTTTCCTCACAAATATTATATTCGGGTGGCCGAAACTATGCAGGCGATCGGAAAAAAATTCGTAACTCGGAAACTAAAGGCCGTAGGAGACTGTTCGGGGCAGATTTGAAAACTGCGGGAAATTCTTCATCAGATTAATATTATCTCGCGGAAAAACCGCCTCCTTGGTACGTTTTTCGCACTTCCGAGTAAAAAATCTATAAAAATATATTTTTTTTTAAAACTTTATCACTGAATATCTCAAAGCTTAAAGTACCTAGCGTCTTCCGTGAGCGTTCATCGTAAAGAGCATTCAATTTTGAATAAAATAGACCGTTTTGGATTGTCATATTTATCGTAGAAATATTTTTAGTTTGTAAATTTTCGTTTCCATGCATGTTTTTTACTATTATGATCTAATAATAAATCAAGTCATATCTCCTCCGGAATTATTCTGACACCGTTTTAAATGCTTTTTTCGAAATCTTCACCTTGGAGTTAGTATAATGACGAATTTTCATAAAAGTTGAAGAAAAAAAAAATTCCTTCAAATTTTGAAGGTATAAGTATACAATCGAAAAGTTGGAAATTTTTCAACATTTTTGTAGCGCCCCGAGAATTCGGTAATAAGGTATTGTGAACATTACAAATCGATCGAAAAGACTAGTTTTCCCGTATTATTAGAGGAAATATTTTTTTCCTCACATAAATTATTTTCGGATGCCCGAAACTATGCAGGGGTTCGGAAAAAAATTCATAACTCGGAAACTAAAGGTCGTAGGAGATTGTTCGAGGCAGATTTGAAATCCGCAGGAAATTCTTCATCAGATTTATATTAATTCGCGGAAAAATCGCTTCCTTGGTACGTTTTTCGCACTTCGAATAAAAAAAAACCTGTAAAAAATTGTTTTTTTCAACTTTATCACCGAATAACTCAAAATTTAAAGTGCCTAGCGTCTTCCGTGAGTGTTCATCGTAAAGAGCATCCAATTTGGAATAGAATAGACCATTCTGGATTGTCATATGTATCGTAGAAATATTTTTAGTTTGTCAATTTTCGTTTCCATGCATGTTTTTTACTGGTATAATCTAATAATAAATCAGGTCATATCTCCTCCGGAATTATTGTGACAACGTTTTAAATGCTTTTTTCGAAATTTTCACCATGGAGTTAGTATAATGACGAATTTTCATAAAAATTGTAGAAAAAAAAAATTCCTTCATATTTTGAAGGTATAAGTATACGATCGAAAAGTTGA
>JAUTXW010005288.1:0-22500 GCA_030620095.1 Kuschelorhynchus macadamiae | reverse complement strand
ACTTCGGAGGGAACCAGCTACTAGATGGTTCGATTAGTCTTTCGCCCCTATACCCAGTTCCGACGATCGATTTGCACGTCAGAATCGCTACGGACCTCCATCAGGGTTTCCCCTGACTTCGTCCTGACCAGGCATAGTTCACCATCTTTCGGGTCCCAGCGTGTACGCTCTTGGTGCGCCTCTTCTCGCGATGAGAACGAGACGCCCCGGGAATGCGAGACGGTCACTTTTAAGGGTGAACCGCCTGTCTTCCCTCGGTCTTCGCAAGGAAGACCTTTACTTTCATTGCGCCTTTAGGTATAATAATTCCCAATGACTCGCGCACATGCTAGACTCCTTGGTCCGTGTTTCAAGACGGGTCCTGAAAGTACTCAAAGCTATAGCGTCGCAGATCGGTCTAAAGTCTGTTCGAGGACTTCGCAGCTAACAGTCACCGGAGGTCAGGATCGGCACTAGGTCCGATCGCCAACACATCTGGCGCGCTTGCCACGAGCCGAACGCTCCTAGAGCGGCCTTAAACCTTTCGTATACCGTCGAGCGAGTCAGCCGGGACACACGGGTCCGTTCGTACACGTCTAAAAGACGACAAACGGGCTCCACCGCGAGCCGTAGACCGACACCCAACGGATCGCGACGTCCTACCAGGAGAAAAGTGCACGCGTTCGCTACAGATTCGCGAAGATGAAGGAGCGGAAACGCGCGAACGCTTTCCGTCTCACGACAGCCTCGTGTCTACAACGAGACGCGAATGAATTTCTCCCTTCGACCTTTCGAGTTTCTCAGGTTTACCCCTAAACGGTTTCACGTACTCTTGAACTCTCTCTTCAAAGTGCTTTTCAACTTTCCCTCACGGTACTTGTTCGCTATCGGTCTCGTGGTCATATTTAGCCTTAGATGGAGTTTACCACCCACTTAGGGCTGCACTCTCAAGCAACCCGACTCTGAGGAGAGATCCTCCCGCGATCGGCAGCGGTCACTACGGGCCTGGCACCCTCTATGGGCTGTGGCCCCGTTCAAGAAGGACTTGGACGCACCGCACGATCTCGGGATAATGGACCCTCCCGAACACCACATTTCCCGGCGCCCGGTATCGGCCGCGGGATTCGGTGCTGGGCTCTTCCCTGTTCGCTCGCAGCTACTGAGGGAATCCTAGTTAGTTTCTTTTCCTCCGCTTAGTAATATGCTTAAATTCAGCGGGTAGTCTCACCTGCTCTGAGGTCGCTAAGCGATAAAATGAAATAAAGACGATCGCATAAACACGAAGAAGTGTTTTCGATGCAAGAGTGCGATTAGAATAAAATCACCGTTATGCACAACACGATCAGACGTCGATTTCCGGATTTTTATTTCATACGAAAATATCGGACACGACGATCGTTTAACTTGTGTTTCGGTGATTTCGCACTACTGTGCTTACACGTCGACGGCGATCGTACAATTTCTTTCCTCTAACGTTCACCACCACCTTACCTTTTTTACGAGGGGGGGCAACTAGTGTACGTAGGAACGCTCTCGCGTTTTAAGATGTCGCTCCTGTATATTTTTTTAAATATAAATACAAGAAGCGTATAACATCCAAGTCGCTCTGACGCGACGACGGTGTTAAAATTTATCACCGCCGAAGCCGAGCAGTCTTTAAAGTCGAAACGACCCTCAGCCAGGAGTGGTCCGGGAACAGAATCCGAGGACCGCAATGTGCGTTCGAAATGTCGATGTTCATGTGTCCTGCAGTTCACAAGTTGACGCGCAATTAGCTGCGTTCTTCATCGACCCACGAGCCAAGTGATCCACCGTTTAGGGTAATCTTTTATTTAGTTAAACGCGCGTGTCTTTTTCTCTGTCTGCCGCGTACGAATAACGCGGTGACTAAGAAAACGACTATCGCTAACGTTAAATATTTAAAAGGTTTGTGTTTATAAACGCTTCTTTCCAATTATAATATGATATGATATGATTTTATTAACATAATCAATCATTGTCACAGAATGACGAGTACCCCGTGAACGAACTTAACACTTACACCTCTATCGTTTTTAGTTTTAGAACAAACGCGAGGTGTGTGTTTTGTGATTTCGTAAATAAGGGTGCTGCTGTCTCATTGGATGAGCGCCTATATTTTCGATTATATACATACTGTTCGTCTGGAGGACGTGTTTTTTTTATGTTTCATATTTAAGCACACAGACGTAGCTAACATCTATTCCTTCTTTTTTGTGTAAACAAGTATACCCCTCTAAGTAGGAGAGATGTTTTTGTACGCGGTACCTATATGAAAAACACGTCTCTTTCCGTAACGGTGGGCGAAAATCTTTGAATAACCATCGAGCACTTCTCCATCAATCGATTGGAGTTTAAGAGCCCTTAAGACGAAGGATTAGGAAACGAGTATTTCCAAATTTCGACGTCTAGGTACCCACTGCGATCGTATACCACGTCCATTTTATTTTCTTTTTTAATACATATTTATATATATATATATATATATATATATAAATATATAAATATATGTGTCGAAAAAGAAAATGGCAGGCCGATCCGTTCGGAATATCACGTCTCGATCGATATATATATATAGCAACTTCTGTTGTATACGAGAAACGTGAAACTCTCCAGACTTATTTATACCACGCTCTACGACAACTAGCACAACCGGCGTCGTCCAAACGTTAAAGTTAAACTTAATTAACCAACTGAATGACGAACAGACACGGGGTTTGCCATCGAGATGCGTTCGTTGTCTAGGTCTAGGTCGACTATTCGTTATATAATATCGCGTCTTTTTCGACAGAAAGACAAATTCATCGAGGACGAGATCAGTTTCGTACGTGCTTTGCTACCACCCTTATCGAACGTGCGATCTAGATTTATTTTGTCTATTCGTTAAAGACGAAGACCTAAAATCGTTCGCTCGTTTTTTTTTTCGATTTTAATAGCTATCATAGCACACACTCTCGTCGACCACGACGTTTGTTGTATTGTTCTTTCTTTTTTGTCGTAAACGAACTTATTATATAACAGTATAGTTACGATAGACAGCTTAGTTCGATAGTTAAAATATTTAACAGACGTGTTTTTTTTGCGTGATCTACTAGAGACACACACACAACACACTGTAATGATCCTTCCGCAGGTTCACCTACGGAAACCTTGTTACGACTTTTACTTCCTCTAAATGATCAAGTTTGGTCATCTTCCCAGACACATCGACGACGCCGAAACGCCATCGCGCATCGGTCCGAAGACCTCACTAAATCATTCAATCGGTAGTAGTGACGGGCGGTGTGTACAAAGGGCAGGGACGTAATCAACGCGAGCTTATGACTCGCGCTTACTGGGAATTCCTCGTTCATGGGGAACAATTGCAAGCCCCAATCCCTAGCACGAAGGAGGTTCAGCGGGTTACCCGGGCCACTCGGCCAGGGAGGACACGCTGATTCCTTCAGTGTAGCGCGCGTGCGGCCCAGAACATCTAAGGGCATCACAGACCTGTTATTGCTCAATCTCGTGCGGCTAGAAGCCGCCTGTCCCTCTAAGAAGAATTGTTTGTACGCCGACAGTAAAAACCACGCACGACAAGGAGTAAACCCCAAGTCGACGGGCCTTTAGGATGTCAAAATACGCCTAGTTAGCAGGCTAGAGTCTCGTTCGTTATCGGAATTAACCAGACAAATCGCTCCACCAACTAAGAACGGCCATGCACCACCACCCACCGAATCAAGAAAGAGCTCTCAATCTGTCAATCCTTCCGGTGTCCGGGCCTGGTGAGGTTTCCCGGTTTGAGTCAAATTAAGCCGCAGGCTCCACTCCTGGTGGTGCCCTTCCGTCAATTCCTTTAAGTTTCAGCTTTGCAACCATACTTCCCCCGGAACCCAAAAGCTTTGGTTTCCCGGAAGCTGCCCGTCGAGTCATCGGAGGAACGTCGACGGATCGCCAGCTGGCATCGTTTATGGTTAGAACTAGGGCGGTATCTGATCGCCTTCGAACCTCTAACTTTCGTTCTTGATCAATGAAAGCGTTTTTGGCAAATGCTTTCGCTTCTGTCCGTCTTGCGACGATCCAAGAATTTCACCTCTAACGTCGCAATACGAATGCCCCCATCCGTTCCTATTAATCATTACCTCGGGGTTCCGAAAACCAACAAAATAGAACCGAGGTCCTATTCCATTATTCCATGCACACAGTATTCAGGCGAAGTTTTAGCCTGCTTTAAGCACTCTAATTTGTTCAAAGTAAACGTGCCGGCCTACCTCGACACTCAATGAAGAGCACCGCGCGGCAGGATTGAGTTGGGCCGCCCCGAAAGGCTAAGCCCACCGGCAGGACGTCTCGCAACACGCCAGTTAACACCGCGGACGATGAACCGGCGGCGCGAGACACAAATTCGACTACGAGCTTTTTAACCGCAACAACTTTAATATACGCTATTGGAGCTGGAATTACCGCGGCTGCTGGCACCAGACTTGCCCTCCAATTGATCCTCGTTAAAGGGTTTAGAGTGTACTCATTCCGATTACGGGGCCTCGGATGAGTCCCGTATCGTTATTTTTCGTCACTACCTCCCCGTGCCGGGAGTGGGTAATTTGCGCGCCTGCTGCCTTCCTTGGATGTGGTAGCCGTTTCTCAGGCTCCCTCTCCGGAATCGAACCCTGATTCCCCGTTACCCGTTACAACCATGGTAGGCGCAGAACCTACCATCGACAGTTGATAAGGCAGACATTTGAAAGATGCGTCGCCAGTGCGATGACTGTGCGATCAGCGTAAAGTTATTCAGAGTCACCAAGTTGTACGATGACGAGCAAGCCCGCCACCGATTGGTTTTGATCTAATAAAAGCACTCCTTCCGTCTCCGGTCGGAGCTCTGTTTGCATGTATTAGCTCTAGAATTACCACAGTTATCCAAGTAATTGTGGGTACGATCTAAGGAACCATAACTGATTTAATGAGCCTTTCGCGGTTTCACCTTAATATGGCTTGTACTGAGACATGCATGGCTTAATCTTTGAGACAAGCATATGACTACTGGCAGGATCAACCAGGGAGCTGCTTCCGTTGTCGTGTTACTTACTATACGACGAGTAGTGTGTGTGTGCGCGTGCATCGCCGTATAGGCAACAGAGCACACAGCATTCGTCGTCGTCGTCGTCGTAGAACACGACACAGTCCCAGATATAAAACGTAAAACGTTTTATATATCGGAGACGGACGCGAGTCAATGTGCGTGTCTGTGCATCCAGTTGACGGAAAAACCGAACAAGACGCCACGCTGTTAAAACTCGTGTTTGTCCGTGCAAACTCGATATAAAAATGTGGTATCGTACGATTCTCTGCGACGAGAAGTAATGATAACGGCAGAAATAATTACGTTAGTATATCTCCGCACAAGTAAATCGGTTACATCCCACGCTCGTACGAATACATAAAATCGGATTCGACTTTGCAAACGTTTCATTAACTACAATTAGCGTCGCTGTATAACAAACATACATCGTCGCTTCTATTAGCAGCATTGTTCGTTCGCATATAAAACGTCGACCGATGCATAATTTCAAACATTCTCTCGACCCTTCGCTAGATTGAAAGCGACACGGGAATTAAGATTCGTTTTGTTTAAAATATTCTCGCTCGGACTGAAGAGAGTTATCGCATATTTTATGAAAGAGTTCTTACTGAACACGCTTTTTTGTGTAACTACGTTTGGATCGTAACGTCTGGAACGCTCACCGAATCCATAGTATCGCAGTGAAAAGTTTGTCTCGGTCCTTTCGAATATATATGATGACTTAAGAGAGATAGATATGTTTTAACCTGTTATCACAAAAATCGCTGTTATACTTCGATTTTAATATAACGACCAACTCCATATCATTTCCGTATTATAAAATTTTAGTAACACACGTCAGTGCATAAGTTTACCTCTTTGAGTGAGTAGTAACAGCACCAATCGCGGTCCTAAATTTTATTACGAAACAAAAAATGGTTAGTCATCAAATATATGCAAAAACGAAATTTACCAGCGTTGTTTTCCTTCAAACAGACACACCATCCCGGCGGAAGAAACTCGTGTCGGCTAGATCTGCTCGACAACCGTCTCTTCACATATAACGGCAACCGAACGGTGCCGTCCATTCGACCGGAGTCACGTAAAACAATATATTTATAACGTATCGTTCGTACGTATGATACTTTCATTGAAAGGGTACTTTATAATCCAATATTTGACACAAAATACTAAGAATGATTTTGAATTTTTAGAAATAGTAAGAGCTCGCATTTTATTGATTTTATTTGAACTGATCCTGTAACGACCATAAAGTTGTCCTTTTATTACTATAAATGCGTAATTGAGTATTTGACCCGAAACCTAAAAATTACTTTGAACTTAATAAAAAATAAAAATATAAGCTCGTATATGACCTTTAAAAATAAAAATATTAACGATTTATAAAAATAGAAATAGTAAATGCACGTACTTGAAATTTAAAAAAAATTATCAATAGTAAAGTAAGGGCATGTGATAGGAATAGTTAGGATTTATAAAATACAAATAGTAGGGGTTCGTAAAAAAAAATAAAAACACGTAAAAATAAAAATAGTAAGGGTTCGGTATTTGGACTTTGAAAAAATTTCTAAAAAATAATCAGTAGTAAAGTAAGGGCATGTAATAGGAATAGTTAGGGTTCATAAAGTTAGACATAGTTGGGGTCCATAAAATAAATGTAGTAGGGGTTCGTAAAAATAGGCATAGTAGGGGTTCATAAAAATGCGAATAGTAGGGGTTCGTAAAAATTCGAATAGTAAGGGTGCGTAAAAATAGGCATAGTAGGGGTTCATAAAAATGCGAAAAGTTGGGGTTCGTAAAAATACGAATAGTAAGGGTTCGTAAAAATAGGCATAGTAGGGGTTCATAAAAATGCGAATAGTAGGGGTTCGTAAAAATTCGAATAGTAAGGGTGCGTAAAAATAGGCATAGTAGGGGTTCATAAAAATGCGAAAAGTTGGGGTTCGTAAAAATACGAATAGTAAGGGTTCGTAAAAATAGGCATAGTAGGGGATCGTAAAATGCGAATAGTAGGGGTTCGTAAAAGTACGAATAGTAAAGGTACGTAAAAACAAATAGTAAAGGCACGTAAAAATAAAAATAGTAAAGGCACGTAAAAATTAAAATAGTAAAGGCACGTAAAAATTAAAATAGTATAGGCACGTAAAAGTTAAAATAGTAAAGGCACGTAAAAGTAAGAATAGTAAGGGTTCGTATTTTATTTTGAAATGATTTTATTATTTAAAGATGTTCATAACATCATCTTTTTACGACTATAAACCAACGAGAGATGAATAAAAATTAAGCAGTTCGTACCACCAATTTCTTACTAGCAAAAGCTGAAAAAGCAATTTCTCAGTTTTTGTATAAATAAAAATAGTAAGCCATTGCTTGCTTTTCGGTATCGTTTAAATAACTGTTAGTTTTGATTTGAACAAACTTGCCTGGAATTTCATTTCACGCTAGTTTAATTTTTGTGAAAAACAGTCAGTAAGATAAAATCTGCAGACAGACAATGATCAGTATAGTGATAATGAATTATACAATTTTCTCGTATGTCGTGCGCCACTATATTATCACAAAATGGCTTTTTTTCGTGTTTTTCAAAGTTTTGGTGAAATATATAGATCTAAATAATAATTTTATTACGAATAATCCTGCAATAAGTTGTAATGAAAAATTTTAAATTAAAACCGATTTCATATAATTCTAGTCTTTATTTATACTAATTTTATAATGTATTTTTGTTTACACAAACACAAAAATATTTCATTTTTATATGACATGTTAAGTACTGTTGAGCATCAACAGCCGACCAAACCTTTGGAAAGCCCGCTATAGTATGTGAAGCTCAATAAAAAAATTACTGAAATTTCAAATACTTTACTACAGACAGCTGAAATTAAAAAAACTGTCAATAGCAAAATTGTATCGTTTAGTATTGTTGCAACATCTGAAGTTGATACGAATGCAGCAACAAGAAATAACAAACAATGTTGGGAAACGAAAATATAACCGAGACTGATACAAAAACATATTTTGCGTTGTAATTTATGTTCGTTTTTTTTTTTGTCTCGCCAATTGGAAATTTGTGGAATTTGTTTTGCTTTTATAATTTTATATACTTCTACATTGAAATTGACATCTAGCCATTTTGCAATATTACGCAGAACAACATAACAATTTTTCTATTTTACTACTTTGCACTTTATATTACAAGCTCTTTGCAAAAAATATTATAATACTATTTTGAGCAGATGTCGCTGGATTTCTATATCATAAGCTATGGTGCTGTAGCGTAGCCGTCATCCCCTAATAATACATATTTTTTAAAATTCTGTAATCATGCACTGCACTTGTCTGGCCACTGACAATCTATACTTTTCTCCACTAGTTTTCAGAAAATACGTCTCAAGGCACTCGTGACGCTTTTTAAAATTTTCGTTCTTTGTGAATTTCAAGAAATTGCGCAATTTTTAAGACATGCAAACACGACGAATACCATATTAGAACTGCTCGAAACAAGTGTAAGCATGGAGCAGAGTAAACTTGAAGATTTTTAAACGATGACTTATGTAGAACAAGCAATTTCTACTTTTTTAGTACGAGTCTGAAGAAATGCTAAAATAATTGATAAAATCTTTTACTTTAAGAATTTTTTTGAGTAAGAAGCAACCGCTACGTAGGTCAACCAATCACTACAAATTTTATTCATTAAAAGTTATGTATTTGCTAGTACATTTTAGAAAAAAAAAAACTATTTATTTAACTTTTATTCATAATGCTCAATATACAAGTTGGTTGGAAAAATTGGAAGTAATCAAAAACTAACAAAACAGAATAAATATATTATTATTCATTGTCGTAACGGTAAATCTTTCAAAAAATATTTGTGGTTCTCAGAAGAACCGTTTTTTTTTTGTGAGTGAGTATTCTTATTCCTTAGTTCCAAATTCTTTAACCTCCAAAACCATACAAAGTACGTCCTTGACGTTTTAAAGCATAGACGACATCCATGGCGGTGACGGTTTTCCTCTTTGCGTGTTCAGTGTAAGTTACTGCGTCTCTGATTACGTTTTCCAAAAACACTTTTAACACACCTCGAGTTTCTTCATAAATCAAACCGGAGATACGCTTAACTCCTCCCCGTCTGGCCAATCTTCTGATTGCTGGTTTAGTAATTCCTTGGATATTGTCACGAAGAACTTTGCGATGACGTTTGGCGCCACCTTTTCCCAGACCTTTGCCTCCTTTGCCTCTACCGGTCATTTTGTCGTTATTCAAGTTAACTTACGTAAACACTGATGCTCGGATTAGAGTCGGTGCTAGTTTTGTTAAGTTTTTAGGCCCCGCCCCCTGTGTCTCTTACGGACCAATAGCAAGAGGGCGGGACCTAACAAAACTGGGCATCGAGTAGATAGAACTATCATTTTCGCAAATAACTTTGAACTGCTCGTGTTAATTAATTTGTGTTTTGTTTTCTTAATATGGCCCGTACAAAGCAAACCGCGCGTAAATCTACAGGAGGGAAGGCACCAAGGAAGCAATTGGCGACCAAAGCAGCACGTAAAAGTGCACCAGCCACTGGAGGAGTAAAAAAACCACATCGTTATAGACCTGGAACTGTAGCTCTTCGTGAAATTCGCCGTTATCAAAAAAGTACTGAACTGTTGATCAGGAAATTGCCCTTTCAGCGATTAGTTCGTGAAATCGCACAGGATTTCAAAACCGATTTGCGTTTCCAGAGTTCAGCAGTAATGGCCCTTCAAGAAGCTAGTGAGGCTTATTTGGTTGGACTTTTTGAGGACACAAACCTTTGCGCTATTCACGCTAAACGTGTAACCATAATGCCGAAAGATATTCAATTGGCTAGAAGAATTAGGGGAGAACGTGCTTAAATTATCCACTAGATATCTACTAAAAAACGGTTCTTTTTAGAACCAAAAATTAAAAAAAAAAAAAATCGTTAACTGCAAATAAACGTATATCGTAGAATGGTATATATAATGCTTACTAACTAATGGAGAAATAAATAACACAACAATAATTATTAAAACAACTTTTATTTTTTTTCTGCACCATACCGCCTGATACTGATTAATTCTGTTGGTGTAGAAATATATTGTTTTAGCAGACTGCCTTATAGATTAATGATGATAGCTGTCTATTGAACGCTTTTGTGCATTAGTTGAATGGTTATTCTTATACCACACTTAGAAAGCGAATGCTTCTGTACCAATTATTAGATAAATATTTCGAAACAAGAGGTACAATAAATATTATATTTAGCGGTAACTAAACAATTTATCCTTCTTTTTCATTTCGTGGCTCTGAAAAGAGCCGTTTTTTTTTTTTAAAGTAAAGTATTTTCAGGCACCGAAAGTAAATAAAACTCAATATATTTTCATCGGTCCTGCTTTTCAGAACGAAATACAATTAGTTTTTAATAGTTACAAACACAATTATTATTTTTTTTACTCGGCAAAGAAGTACCCGTTAAAATAGATTTAATTCGTAAAATATGCTACATACTTAACATTTTTCATGAGAAAAAGTTTATCTAATAGTATTAGAACATGTTTGTTTTTCTACATGCACAACACAATGCTCTACGAATTTATTTATTCCTTGCTAGAAAACATTTTAGATGCAAATTTTCAAATTCAAAACGAAATTACATCATTAACAAAGATTTCTTCTATATATAATTGGTGGTCCTGAAAAGGACCGTTTTTTTTATCTTATTTTTCTACTTTAGAGAAGATTTATTTGGAGCTAGTATATTTTGTAACGGCTTTGGTGCCCTCACTCACTGCGTGCTTCGCCAATTCTCCTGGTAATAAAAGACGAACAGCAGTCTGAATTTCCCTGCTAGTTATTGTAGATCTCTTATTGTAATGAGCTAAACGAGATGCTTCAGCGGCGATTCTCTCAAAAATATCGTTGACAAATGAGTTCATAATTGACATAGCTTTGCTGGAAATTCCAGTATCTGGGTGTACTTGCTTTAAAACTTTGTAGATGTAAATTGCGTAGCTCTCTTTCCTCTTGCGCTTCTTTTTCTTGTCGCTTTTGGAAATGTTTTTCTGGGCTTTTCCGGCCTTTTTGGCTGCTTTGCCGCTGGTCTTCGGTGGCATGATGAGTTAAACACGAAAAATATATATATATGGAACGTTCACGTCAACGATCGAAATATAAATAACGCCGCGCAGCTATTATTCGAGTTAATTTATCTGAGTTAAAAATATATATATATGGAGTTATTCAACCCGAAAAATATATATATATAGTGAACAAAGCTTTCTGATTGGTTCTCGACTCTAATATATATTTAGTTAATTTATCTGAATCCCTTAACAAACGTTAAGTGAACAAAGCTTTCTGATTGGTTCTCGACTCTAATATATATTAGTTTCGAATTTAAAAACCGTATCATTGTTCGTAGTGCTTCCGAGTATAACGTTCGCTTTATTTTCAAACAGACCAGTCATAAAAATAGAATAGCCATGTCTGGAAGAGGTAAAGGTGGCAAAGTTAAAGGTAAAGCGAAGTCCCGTTCAAGTCGTGCCGGTCTTCAGTTTCCCGTTGGGCGTATTCATCGTTTGCTTCGTAAAGGAAACTATGCAGAAAGAGTAGGTGCCGGTGCTCCTGTATATTTAGCAGCTGTAATGGAATATTTGGCTGCCGAAGTTTTAGAATTGGCTGGCAATGCTGCAAGAGACAACAAAAAGACACGTATTATCCCCAGACATTTGCAATTGGCCATCAGAAACGACGAAGAACTAAACAAGCTCCTATCTGGTGTTACCATAGCCCAAGGTGGAGTTTTACCAAACATCCAGGCTGTTCTCTTGCCCAAAAAGACCGACAGCAAAACCAAATAAGAACAAAGTCGTGACATGGTCTCAATTTTACGATAAAAAAAAAAACGGTCCTTTTTAGGACCACGAATTGAAAGTAAAAGAAATTTCAATATCGACGATACGAGTGTAACTTGTTTTTTTTTATATAACATAGGTTGCTCGGTCACTGTTATATGCTTCACAGTTTATTATATATGCCTGGATACTATAAAATGCGATTTTCTGTTTGAATATTTTTTGAATTTTCTTTCCTAAAACTACGTCTAAAATTTCACTATTTTTTTTTCGGTACCTAGGAAAAAAAAACCCAATATATTACTACTTACAGATTATTTTCAATCCTACGAAAAATATTTGTTTTTTAATGCAAACTTTTATATGCGGGACATAGAAATCAAATTTACCTAATAATTTTTTATATTTTGTCAGAAATTGGGACGGCGGCGGCTTTTCAGGGTGTTTAATAGCAGTTCTAGTCTTATTTTCTTGGACTAATTTTAAACACGACCCAGATTCAAAAAGATACCTAATAATTATTTTATTATAAAAACAATAGCCTATCTTGTTCGGAAATAGGAATTAATATTTTAGAATTATTGCATAAACGATTTTTTTTTCTTTAAAAATTTGTGGTTCTGAAAAGAACCGATTTTCGTTATACATGTGCAAAAACATGCATCGTCAGAATTTGTTTAATAAAAAACAAATTTACTTCTTCTTCTTGGGAGAAGCTGCCTTTTTGGCCTTGGAAGCAGCGGGAGATTTCGCAGTTTTAGGTTTGGGTGCTTTAGGCTTCTTTGTAGGTCCGGCTTTGTTAGATTTCTTTGCTTTAGACGGAGACTTAGCTTTCGATGTAGCAGCCCCAGTGCTTACGACAGATGATCCGGATGGTTTTGCTGGTTTTTTATCGCCTGCAATTTTCTTGACTACTTTTTTTTCTCCAATAGACTTTTTAGTTTTAGGAGACGTCTTCTTGGATGCTTTTGGCTCTGTTTTCTTTAAAGGAGATCTCTTCGTCTTAGTTGGAGATTTCTTTTTGTCGCCTGAACCTTGTTTCGAAGCTGCCGATCCAGAAGCCGGTAGTTTGAACGACCCTGATGCCCCCTTTCCTTTTGTCTGCACAAGAACTCCTGTAGTAACCGCTGATTTCAGATATTTTTTGATAAAAGGTGCGACTTTCTCGGCATCTACCTTGTAGTTAGCTGCGATGTATTTCTTGATGGCTTGTAAAGAAGAACCACCCCGTTCTTTGAGTCCTTTAATGGCGTTGTTAACCATTTCCGACGTAGGAGGATGAGTCGGTTTGGCCCGTGGATTCTTAGGCTTTTTATCCTTTTTAGCTGGTGAACTGGCAGGTGGAGTTGTAGCGACTGGTAAAACTTCGGTGTCGGCCATTTTTATAATTCCGTGGAAGTATGAATATTTAAAAGAAAAACTGAAAATTTACTGACAACGTCGTACGTCCGCTCCGTATCACTACTACACATAAAATAACACGATGCCGAAATTTTCAACATGTGTATATCCGAACGGGCGGACGGAGGACTGAACGGTTCACTCTCGACGCTGCACTTTGCCCGGCTTCGTTTATACCTTTAGCTTGTTAGCCGAGGACTCTTTAATTAACTATTTTTCTTATAAACTATTTAAATATATAACTCGAAGGTGTTTGATTCTATCCTCAGTACTATAGGTTTTACTTTAAAAAAGAAACTGAAGTAAATATATTCCTATAAGTGTTGAAAATGAACCCACAAAGATGAGGCTTTCGGATTTTCCACCAGAATAATTTTGTTTTGAGGTTTTATCTTTCGAAAATTAAGAAAGTTGGTGACTTCAATTTTTAACAGCAATTTGAACAGTGTGTTTTCTACGTAATTTTTTTTATAACTACCGCGTATCTCTTTCCATAGCCAAATAAAAAATTAATAATTGGGACGGTGTCACTACACCTACCAAGAATGTTGCGTCGACAATACGGGCAAGATTTCGTTTCTTTAGTTCCTTAATTATTGTGAAAATCGTACTAGTGACTAGGACAGAACTCGTTCGAGACCAACAGTCAAATAAACGTTAACATGCCTAATTCGAGGACCCTTACATAGCATAAAAAAAAAGTTATGAACGTAACAACTAACGAGACGCTGTTTATATATCGACTGCAAACGACCGCATTAATTTTTAACTAACATTTTAGTTTAAAATTGAAAATACTTTTATTCTTAACCGTGTTAATTCAATAATTTTAACCGTGTTATAATACAATGCATTTCACTTTAAGTTATAATAACGTTATTTACAAAAATAGTTTTGGTAGTCCTCTTTTTTATTTGGGTCGTAAACTGTTTTAATACAATGCATTTCACGTTAAGTTATAATAACGTTATTTACAAAAATAGTTTTGGTTATCCTCTTTTTTATTTGACTTGTAAACTGTTAAGATGATCTTTCCAAAAAAATCCTGGGCATATAAATTATCTGTAATTCTCGATATTATAATTTTTGCTCGCTAGCCCTGAATAATAAAAAAATATTTGATTAAATTCATACCAAGTTTAAATAAATAACCAAACAAAACGTAACTACGAATGTAGTTATGTGTACGTACCTGCATGTTCTTATAAGAAAATTGTAAAAACATTAATAAATTTTAATTGTAAGTATTATTTTTACTAGCTTACACTGAGCAATAAAAAATTATTAAATTTAAAACAAGCTGAAGTAAGTAAAAAACGGAATAAGAACTACGAACGTAGTTATATGTACGTATCTGCATTAAGTACAATAAAACTTAAAAGTATAGTAACGATATATCTTTTGAAAATTTGATTTGTGGTTCTTAAAAGAACCGTTTTTTTTCCCTCTTCGATGTCATTTTGTTCGGCTTTTAAAGTATTCATTCAACCTCCAAATCCGTACAAGGTACGTCCTTGGCGTTTCAAGGCATAGACCACGTCCATGGCGGTGACGGTTTTCCTTTTGGCGTGTTCAGTATAAGTTACTGCGTCCCTGATGACATTTTCCAAAAACACTTTTAAAACACCGCGAGTTTCTTCATAAATTAAACCGGAAATACGTTTAACTCCTCATCGTCTGGCCAATCTTCTGATTGCTGGTTTAGTAATTCCTTGGATGTTATCACGAAGAACTTTGCGATGACGTTTGGCGCCACCTTTTCCTAGACCTTTGCCTCCTTTTCCTCTGCCGGTCATTTTTTCGTTTCTATATGTAACTAGCACGAACACAGACTACAGACAACTGCTGCTTTCGCAAGAATTTGCGCCGGTTTTGTTAAGTTTTTAGACCCCGCCCCTTTTGTCTCATTTCGGCCAATGGCGACGAGGCAGGAGCTATCAAAACTGCGCATCGAGTAGATCAGATCATCATTGTCACAGCAAACTTCGTACCATTCGTGTCGTTTGAGTCCAGTGTTTGTGTTGAAAATATGGCTCGTACAAAGCAGACTGCTCGTAAATCTACAGGAGGTAAAGCTCCGAGGAAACAATTGGCGACCAAAGCGGCGCGTAAAAGTGCACCAGCTACTGGAGGAGTAAAGAAACCTCATCGTTACAGACCCGGAACTGTAGCTCTTCGTGAAATTCGTCGATATCAAAAAAGTACAGAGTTGTTGATTAGAAAATTGCCCTTCCAGAGGTTAGTTCGTGAAATCGCACAGGATTTCAAAACCGATTTACGTTTCCAGAGTTCCGCGGTAATGGCCCTTCAAGAAGCTAGTGAGGCTTATTTGGTTGGGCTTTTTGAGGACACCAACCTATGTGCCATTCACGCTAAACGTGTTACTATCATGCCGAAAGATATCCAATTAGCTAGGAGAATTAGGGGAGAACGTGCTTAGTCAACTACATCTGCACTAATATAAGAAAAAAAAAAAAAACGGTTCTTTTCAGAACCACAAAAATTACAAAAAAGAAAACGTTACTTAAACATATTTTTTTTTGTTTTGAAGTGTACCGTAGGTAATGTTATATGAGGCGTCATTCGTTTCATTTTGTTACCTAATATGGTAATATATTTAAAAATGTATAATAGTCTCGCGTATTTGTTTCTATTGCGTATTTGATTCTATTTTTTTCTCATCGCTTAACTTGTAATGTAATCTGTTAGTATTAGAAGAGGGAAAAAAGAAAAGTGAACAGTAATATCGTATATTCGTTTGTATTTAATGTCAGTTTTTATTATAACTTGATATTTTATTGTTAGGAGAAACAAAAAAAAAAAAAAAGGAAATTTAACTTAAAAAACTAAATACATTTTAGCATAATTGCATTAAAGCACGTACTACAAAATTAATAATGGTCCGTAAGAATGTTTAGTTATTGTAAAAATTACGATTTATCTTTTTTTTAATAGTTGTGGCCCTGAAAAGAGCCGTTTTTTAGTATACACAAGTATACTGATGTTTATTTAGAGCTAGTGTACTTTGTGACTGCCTTTGTGCCTTCACTAACTGCGTGCTTAGCTAATTCACCGGGTAAAAGCAACCTAACGGCCGTCTGAATTTCTCTGCTTGTTATAGTAGATCTCTTGTTATAGTGAGCGAGACGCGATGCTTCGGCAGCGATCCTCTCGAAAATATTGTTGACAAATGAGTTCATAATTGACATAGCTTTGCTAGAAATTCCAGTATCTGGGTGTACTTGCTTCAAAACTTTGTAGATGTAAATTGCGTAGCTCTCTTTCCTCTTGCGCTTCTTTTTCTTGTCGCTCTTGGAAATGTTTTTCTGGGCTTTTCCGGCCTTTTTGGCTGCTTTGCCGCTGGTCTTCGGTGGCATGATGAGTTAAACACGAAAAATATATATATATATGGAACGTTCACGTCAACGATCGAAATATAAATAACGCCGCGCCGCTATTATTCGAGTTAATTTATCTGGCGAGCAAGTCCCTTAACAAGCCCCGCCCTGCACGTTAAGTGAACAAAGCTTTCTGATTGGTTCTCGACTCTAATATATATTAGTTTCGAATTTAAAAACCGTATCATTGTTTGTAGTGCTTCCGCGTATAACGTTCGCTTTATTTTCAAACAGACCAGTCATAAAAACAGAATAGCCATGTCTGGAAGAGGTAAAGGTGGCAAAGTTAAAGGTAAAGCGAAATCCCGTTCAAGTCGTGCCGGTCTTCAGTTTCCTGTTGGGCGTATTCATCGTTTGCTTCGTAAAGGAAACTATGCAGAGAGGGTAGGTGCCGGTGCTCCCGTATATTTAGCAGCTGTTATGGAATATTTGGCTGCTGAAGTTCTCGAATTGGCAGGAAACGCAGCGAGAGATAACAAAAAAACCCGTATTATTCCCAGACATCTACAGCTAGCTATCAGAAATGATGAAGAATTGAACAAACTTTTGTCCGGAGTTACCATTGCACAAGGTGGAGTTTTTTACCAAATATTCAGGCTGTTCTTTTGCCTAAAAAGACCGACAGCAAAACTAAATAAGTACCTTAATTAGACAAGGATTAATGGAAAAAAAAAAAAAAATCGGTCCTTTTCAGGACCACAAATTTTAAGAAAAAGGAATTTCAATAATACATTTAGCATTTCAGTTACAGATCGTCATTGTATACTAAAATTTGTGAGGTGCTAATATAAAACGAAATAAATAAATCGTGACGATAATTAGAAAAAGGGCATTAAAAAAAAAAAAAAAAAAAATTGGTCATTTTCAGGATTACAAATTTTATCTTAATTCATCAAGTTGTTCGACATAAAATGCCACGAAGAAAGTTTGTAAATTCTTTTATTTCTGCTATGACTCTTTAGATATTGCCAAATATATGTAAATATGTACGTAGTTCTCCTATTTTTGAAATATACGGTATTAGATTAAAAATAGGATTTTTATTATTTTGTTAATTCTAATAGCTGCAAGGAACTATTTGATTAACTTTTGATTTAACCTTATCGGTATTCGAAAGATACGTTTTAACCGTATTACACAATTTTTAGTTCAACCATCTTCGTAGGTATGGGTAAATCCCTGATTTATAGAAGACATTTTTGTGTATTTTACCTATCTTAAATGATAAAAATGGCAAATTTTATATAAAATCAATGACATACCTACCATTTACTTCAGCAGTTTTTTCGAATACTCATTGGAAAAAGCATCTAATTTTGAATAAAATAGACCCCCATTGGGTTGTTATATCTATCCTAGAAATATTTTTAATTTCTTTGTTGATGAATATTTTCATCCCTATTGTGAAGACGCGGCTCTATGCGAACGTTCGAAGAAAAATTAATAACTCGCAAACTATAGATCCTAGTAGATTGTTCAGGCTGGATATGGAATCTGCAAAAAATTCTCCATTAGACTATTAATATCTCGCGAAAAAACTACCGCTTTATTAGTACTTCTTGTGAAATAAAAAGAAAAAATTGTAAATTTTTTTATAAATATTATTATCTTAAAATACAGAGCACCACCTAAGGTCTTCTGTGTGTACTCATTGCGATGAGCATTAAATTCTGAATAGAATAGATCCTCTTAGTTTGTTGTATACATCCCAGAAGTATTTTTAAATTTTCGATTTTGTGTTGATACTGATATTTTTTCAATCCCACGGTGAATGCGTTCTATGCAGAGGTTCGAATAAAAATTCATGACTCGCAAACCATAGATCGCAGGAAATTGTTCGTGCTAGATATGGAATCTCCGGAAAATTCTCCATTAGACTAGTTGTATCTGGCGGAAAAACCGCCCTTTTTAATACTTCTTTATATCTTCGAAAAAAATAAAATAAAAAAATGTTTTCGACTTTATCATCGAATATATTAAAATCTAGAACGTCTAGCGTCTTCTATGGCTTCTCATTGGAAAGAATATTTTATTCTGAATAGAATAGACCCTATTGGATTTGCTGTATATCCCAGAAATATTTTTTAAATTTTCGCTTTTTGTGCCAAGGCATGTTTTCTATCCCTGTAATGAATACGTTCTATGCAGAGGTCCGCAAAAATATTCATAACTCGACAACTATGGATCGTAGAAGATTGTTCGGGGCAGGTTTGGAATCTGTGGAAAATTCTACATCAGATTAATAATATTTCGCGAAATAATCGTCTCTTTAGTACGTTTTACGGACTTCGAATAAAAAAATTGGTTTGGTAATACATGGTTTTTCAATTTTATTATTAAATATCTCAAAACTTAGAGTACCTAGCGTCTTCCGTGAGTGTTCATCGTAAAGAGCATCCAATTTGGAATAGAATAAACCATTTTGGATTGTCATATGTATCGTAGAAATATTTTTAGTTTGTCAATTTTCGTTTCCATGCATGTTTTTTACTGGTATGATCTAATAATAAATCAGGTCATATCTCCTCCGGAATTAATCTGACAACGTTTTAAAGGCTTTTTTCGAAATCTTCACTATGGAGTCAGTATAATGACCAATTTTGATTAAAGTGGTAGGAAAAAAAAAATTCTTTCAAATTTTGAAGGTATAAGTACACGATCGAAAAGTTGAAAATTTTTCAAAGTTTTTGTAGCGACTCGGGAATTCGGTAATAAGGTATCATGAACATTCGAAATTGATCGGAAATATTAGTTTTCACGTAATATTAGAGGAAATATTTTTTTCCTCACATATTATAGTCGGGTGCCCGAAACTATGCAGGAGTTCGGAAAAAAATTCATATCTCGGAAACTAAAGGCCGTAGGAGTTTGTTCGGGGCAGATTTGAAATCTGCGGGAAATTCTTCATCAGATTAATATTAATTCGCGGAAAAACCGCTTCCTTGGTACGTTTTTCGCACTTCGAATAAAAAAATCTGTAAAATTTTTTTTTTTTCAACTTTATCACCGAATAACCCAAAACTTAGAGTACCTAGCGTCTTCCGTGAGTATTCATCGTAAAGAGCATCCAATTTTGAATAGAATAGACTTTATCGGATTTTAATATCTATACTATACATATTTTAATTTTTCAATTTTTGCATTGATGCATGTTTTTTACTCATATGGTCTAATAATAAATCAGGTCTTATCTTCTCGGAAATTATTCTGACGAAGTTTTAAATGCTTTTTTCGAAATCTACATACAATATCGAGTTAGTTTAATCATGATGAAAAATGTTTCATTTCATTATTATTTCACGTTTACTTTGAATTTTTTAAAAAATACTTATCGAAACGTAGAAACTTTTTTGCCTTTCCTTTTTAATTTAATTTTTTCTAATACTTCTCGTAGTCGTAGAAACTTTTTTACCTCTTGAAATTTTTCGATTTATTTTTCGTTTCGTTTTTTTTATTTTTTTTTGTTTTTTATTTTTTTATTTTAATTTTTTTTATCGTTCTGAACTTACTTTTTAATTTCCTACAAAACTTGCCTCTTGACTTTTTTCGATCAGACGAAAAATAAAAAACAAAATGGCGACCTGGGCCACCATCTTCATTCGGATCGGGTCGATCGTAATATGTTTTCTTAGTGGTGCCGAACTAAGCCCGACCACGTAAAAAAAAAATTGTCCGATCACGTTTAGCCCCTAGCTCATGTCCGTGGTTAATGTTAAAACAATTAAGTCACACGATCGAAAAGTTGAAAATTTTTCAAAATTTTTGTAGCGACTCGGGAATTCGGTAATAAGGTGTTATGAATATTACAAATCGACCGAAAACACTAGTTTTCTCGTAGTATTATAGGAAATATTTTTTTTCTCACATATATTATATTCGGGTGCTCGAAACTATGCAGGCGTTCGGGAAAAAATTCGTAACTCGGAAACTAAAGGCCGTAGGAGATTGTTCGAGGCAGATTTGAAATCTGCGGGAAATTCTTTATCAGATTAATATTATTTCGCGGAAAAACCGCCTCCTAGGTACGTTTCTCGCACTTCCGAGTAAAAAATCTATAAAAACATTTTTTTTTTTAAACTTTATCACTGAATATCTGAAAACTGAAAGTACCTAGCGTCTTACGTGAGTGTTCATCGTAAAGAGCATTAAATTTTGAATAAAATAGACCATTTTGGAATGTCATATTTATCGTAGAAATATTTTTAGTTTGTAAATTTTCGTTTCCATGCATGTTTTTTACTGGTATGATCTAATAATAAATCAGGTCATATCTCCTCCGGAATTATTCTGACAACGTTTTAAATGCTTTTTTTCGAAATATTGTTCGAGGCAGATTTGAAATCTGCAGGAAATTCTTCATCAGATTTATATTAATTCGCGGAAAAATCGCTTCCTTGGTACGTTTTTCGCACTTCGAATAAAAAAAAACTTTATCCTGTAAAAAATTGTTTTTTTCAACTTTATCACCGAATAACTCAAAATTTAAAGTGCCTAGCGTCTTCCGTGAGTGTTCATCGTAAAGAGCATCCAATTTGGAATAGAATAGACCATTCTGGATTGCATATGTATCGTAGAAATATTTTTAGTTTGTCAATTTTCGTTTCCATGCATGTTTTTTACTGGTATAATCTAATAATAAATCAGGTCATATCTCCTCCGGAATTATTGTGACAACGTTTTAAATGCTTTTTTCGAAATTTTCACCATGGAGTTAGTATAATGACGAATTTTCATAAAAATTGTAGAAAAAAAAAATTCCTTCATATTTTGAAGGTATAAGTATACGATCGAAAAGTTGAAAATTTTTCAACATTTTTGTAGCGCCCGGGAATTCGGTAATAAGGTATTATGAACATTACAAATCGATCGAAAACACTAGTTTTCCCGTATTATTAGAGGAAATATTTTTTTCCTCACATATATTATTTTCGGATGCCCGAAACTATGTAGGGGTTCGGAAAAAAATTCATAACTCGGAAACTAAAGGTCGTAGAAGATTGTTCGAGGCAGATTTGAAATCTGCGGGAAATTCTTTATCAGATTAATATTATTTCGCGGAAAAACCGCCTCCTAGGTACGTTTTTCGAATTTCGAATAAAAAATTGCAAAAAAGAAAAAAAAAAAAAAGCTCTATCGTCAAATAATTCAAAACTCAAGGCACCTAACATCTTTAATGGGTACTGATTCGAAATAGTATTTAATTCTGAATAGAATGGACCCAATTGTATTGTGCTATCTATGCCAGAAATAATTTTAATTTTCGATTTTTGTTCCGATGCTCGTTTTACCCACCTATCAGAGGTGTTCGTGTATTAAAATATAATTGTTTTTTTTTCTCGAAAACCATTTGTGATATCGCAAAATTATTAGAGACCTCTTTTGTGTATTTTTAGTTGCCGCCCTAAATGATAAAAATATTAAATTTTTAAAAAATCAATCGCGCACAATTTTCACTATTTCAAATCACTTATGCTTTGAGCCACACACACACACACACACACACACACACACACACACACACACACACACACACACACACACACACACACACCTACTACGGCCGTTGTTAAGATAAACGTCGTTTGATAGTAGTGTCAAATTGATGTAGCCAGCCTTCAGAAACATATAAAATTATATGAAATCTTAATCGATAAGTTCTTACTGTTATGGAATTCCGAAACACCCTGTATCTCGAAAACCAAACCTCTGCGGACCTATGTTAATATAACTTTTTTTTCTTAAAATGATCGAAAGAATCACCACCTTTAATATTTCTAATGTTCAC